>JAGGAX010000012.1:0-82763 GCA_017657335.1 Termitomyces titanicus | reverse complement strand
GATGGCGCGCCAGGAGCCCGAAGACGCGGTGCAACGGTTGACTGGAGCGCTTATGGCACTGCTTTTGTAGAGGTTAAGCGTTATACTGACTCGGTGGTGTCACTGGTTGACAACATGGACATGTATAGTTTCAGGATGTCCCCCAAATAGATAGACTTTTCCTAACACCCAACTTGGTGCGATACATCACGATATGAATGAACGTTTATACGCCAAGTACATAAGCTTAAGGGCTAAGGTTGAGCAGTATATGTAGAGATTTGGTGGTTTTGTCACACGTGACCACTATTGGTACAGCCAACTCATGGCCTCATGGCTCGGACTGTCAGTGTTCGCGTTCGCAGCTTCACATTACAAAACTTTTGAGGACTAAGTTCTATATGAATGAACATCTATACACCAAGTACACAAGGTTGAGCAGCACATATAGAATGACGTGGTCCTAGTTAGCCTTTTCCGCTTACATGAATTTACTTATTGAGTGCAAACTGCCACAACTTTTCATACAATAAATTTCGGTAACATCCATAAATGCTGAAAGGAAAGCTTACTTTTCTGTTTGGGATGGAGAAGACGTACGGTACGAGAACGTTTCTCACCACACCCGGAACCGGAGGGAAGGATGATCCCTCTGGGGCATGTATAACGGTGTATACAAGGAACGTAGTGAGAGGCTATGATGCAGTAACAATTGTTAGCAGATGTACTCTCTAATAGTAGGTAGGATGAGAATTACCATGGATTTCATGTGTTTCTCTGACACCTCAGCAACGTACTTGACCTCAGCTTCAGTCAACCCTGATGCACGAACTGCATCCGGCTCTAGGTAAGTAATTTCTTGGATAAGCTGGGAGGTTGACGTGTTTCAGCAATCCGGTTACGAAAACTTTACATGTTGCGTTAGCTCATTCACAAATCCGTTGACCAAGGTCTTCATATGTGCGCCATCAAAAACTTGTTGCTCATGATCTCCCGTAACTTGGCCGTATCCCCAAGTGATGCCATCAGGCAGGCACGACACGAGGTAGGCCTTGAGTTTCTCCACGCCTGCGTGGAATGTCTCGTGTTCAGCGACAATCGTATCCGTGTTGAATTTCGGGTTGAATAGGGGATAGTAAATGTTCTCTTCCCATCTAAAGTAAAAAAGTGATTCTGTTGATGGCTGAAGAACAAGATGGCTTTAACTTACTCATGGTGATGGTCAAGCGCGGCGACCCATTGCAAGGCATATTGGATAAAAAGCTGTTCCTTGTCTTTGGATATGAGAGTTGCTTTCTAAGCGAAAATTCAATATCTGCCTGTGAGAAATTCGAGAGACAACCCACTTCATAAACATTCAACAGACCATTGACCAGCATGGCATGGGCACCTGCCATTTCCCACTGTTGGGCTTCATAGATGTCTTTGGGCTGGGGACCCGAAGACTTTGCTTGGAATTTCTCGATGCTGGCCCGAAGAGTTTGAACGGTCAACATGCAGTATCACGGATGATGGGTTCGTGTTGGAATTATGTAGCGACGACCGGTTGATAGCTCGTAAGTGGGTCCAATCCATGCCGGCATCAAAACCTGTCATTGTACAATTATCTCCTTGCTCTGTAACGTCTTCATGATCAAGTAATAATTGACTCTGCAGGCTGTCGTAACAGGGAGTGGTGCCCAAGGTCGGGGAGTTTGCAGAACATTTCACGACTCAGGCCTTTGGCACGTCCGTGTTCCTACACGCAATCTCGAAGGGAAGGTTGCGATGACTTTCCGAAATGAAGGGATGAACGTGGGACAAACCAGCTTTGAGGACAAGGCATCGCTTCTCCGAGCGTTTGAGGGTGCATATGCCGTCAACCTGTGGCTCATGGCGGAGAAGTTGGGGTAGTATGTCACGGGAGATTGAAAGGCAGACAGATCTCGAGACGCGCCATCACTTTTATCATTGACCATTGTTGCCGATTCTCGTTGACATACAAACAGACCTGATGCAGATGGGAGGTGGCACAGAGAGCGTATGTCGAAATCTTTCCAATCTCTTGTCTGTGCTGAGCCGAGTTTTTTTCCCTGTTCAGTCGCGAAATTATTCATCTAGTATACCAGAACAATCATAGTCTATATCCAGATATTGATTTCCCTACTCAGGCGGCACTCGATCTCGCAATGAAATTCGGGACTCTTGAAGAGTTTGTGCGGGCGAAGGTCACGTCCCGGCAGCCATGAGATTAAGTCAGGATAACTTTATGGTAGTTTTTGTAGTCACAACTGCAATAGTAGGTGACGAGAACAAATTCTGCTTACTCTTCACTACTAGAACGCAGACGGTGTGATTCTCATCTATTTGCCACCCTTGCGAGCTCAGGCCAGTCAGCGAAATTGTAAACGTCCGGACGTCGTGACTCTGTCATCATGGACGCACTTTGAGTTCGACGCTTCACATATCGCTGGTGCTTTTGCCTAATATGTATGTATCGGACAAGGCTGTGATTGTGATTGTGATTGAAAAACGTTAAGAACACGATGAGATGTACATGTACAGAAAGGGTAGGCGAAGCTTGGCATACTTTATATTACGTAATCGTGTCTTGATGGAGGTCCTCGAGGTTATGTTCTCAACTATCACGAGAAACCATCTCTTCCTATCAGCTTTCCGTGCACTTGAATTTTCTTCGTCCCATTATGTCCAATGCACAAGACTCTTCTCTAGACGATTTTGAGAGCCTTCCAGCCCTTCCTCCACTTCCTCGCTCTGCTTCACAGCCAAAACCAAAGGGAATCTTGAAGAATGCACCGCCACAACCTGGCACGCCTATTCAGTGAGTTTTAGTAAGTTTCCAATGGACCATCTGACATTTTTTGAACCTCCACAGCAGCTTACAATGGGACGAGGAAAACCTTGCTCTGACTGAAATACAGAAGGACAGTCTGATGAAGATAACCGAGCCCAAGACGCCTTACGTGCGGTACAACGCTGAAACGGACGAAATCGAGGGTGGTGCGTTGCTTCGATGGGATTGATTCATGTTCTATGATGACCTTTGGAAATCTAGACATTCCGAACCTCGATTTAGGTGGGTGCTATGTACCAGGTTCTCCGACACAATTGTCGTCTCTATCTTCTACTGGCGCGGACACTTCCGGTCCATCTTCTCGACGGACCTCCATCTCGAGTCTTGGAAGGTCAGGGTCGCTTTCAGGGCGCTCGGGGAGTGCTGCATCGAGTAGGAGCACAAGTTTTAGTCTGCCCAATGAGGCGCGAGGAGAAATTACGTCTGTTGCAGGGGAAGCTGGTGAAGAAGTCGAGGAAGAAGTAGAGATGGATGAAGAGAGTGAGTTTTCGTAATGTCGGAGACTTCAAATTATCCCTGATCATAACACTGCAGCTGCGGCGAAACATGCTGCCTTCGTGCGTGCGCGAGGCAGACACTACTCAAATGAGGCGGAGGCCATGAAGGTATGTTTGATCTACCTCCTACCGAGATTGCTGTCTCATTATTCTGCAGCGTGCTGCGCAGCTCGTGGACGAGGATGAGGACGATGATGAGGGAGCGGGAGAGAGCGATGTGCCGCCTGTGCCGCCTTTGCCTGCGAATCTTCCGAATGGCAAACATCGTGATAACAATTGATCTCCCCAACAACCTTTCTATGGCCAGGAATTCTTTCCTTGTGTACCATTATAATATTTTATGCAATCTCGACTCCCATCTCCCCGCAGCGTTCATAACCATAGCCTGTAAATGACTGTTGTCCCCGTATTGTTACAACCCGATTCATGTACGATCTAAATTCTCCTCCGTGTGACCACTTGTGTAGAATACTTAGAAGCTTGGTCTCAGCAGATAGTTATGATACACGCTACGGCCCGACGAAGCGAACCAAGTAATTGATCGACAATTTCTATCGATTAGATTAGATGCCTGGCTTTCTAAAATTGACGCAACGGAAATTTATGAAATTTTAGAGCGCGGCTTCCCTAGCACACTTAGATACTCTTTGTACACAACACCAATGGCTTCACCAGCAAACGAAGGCAAAGGTCTCCTTCTCAAAGCTGATCCTATAGCGGCTACATTCCGGGACGAGGTCAAGACTACTCTCGCTCAGTGCGCGCGTTCTCCCAAGCTCGTCGGGATCCTTGCGACTTCGTCTGCACCTAGCAGGAGCTACGCCGAATTCACTAAGAAGCAATGCGCCGAGCTCGGGTTTGAATTTGTACTCAAGGAGACTGGAGCGGCGCTTTCGAGCGATCTTGGAGAGGGTGAGGGTGTAGAGGAGGCGATCATCGAAGCGAATGAGGATGAAAGTGTGGATGGTATTATGGTATGCACCTTGTCTACTTTGATGGAGACATCAATAAAAAATTTTCGTTGCGATTTGGTTGTTTTTGAAAGGTGTATTTCCCGATTTTCGGCGCGCAACAGGTTTGAATCCATTATGGGCGGTGAACGATAGATTTAACTATGATAATGTCAGGATCATTATCTTCAGCAGGTGATATCTTGGCCAGGAATGAGTCTCCTTGGTTGCTTACGCTTGTGCAGATCGTGTCTCCCTTCAAAGATGTCGAAGGTCTCCATGTCAAGTTCCACTACAATCTGTATCACAAGTAAGAACCTCAGAACGGCCACTGACCTCCACCTCGGTTAAATGATGTCCTAGCATCCGGTTTATCAAGCCTAGTTCCCTGCTATCCTCCGTATCGCCAATTCCTCCTACGTTAACGGCTCTCGAGTCCGACCAACCTCCCGATGGATCTGTCAAGTCGATTCTACCTTGTACGCCCCTCGCTATCGTCAAATGCCTGGAGTACGTCCGAGTATACAACTCCATCCTCCCGTACGGTGATCGCGCCTACGGTAAGATTATCACCGTCATCAACCGGTCCGTATTTTGGTCCCTCAATGAAGATGAATATTCAGCTGAGTTCCCAAAGATCCGAAGTGGTTGGTCGCCCACTGGCAGCACTGCTCTCCAACGACGGGGCGCGTGTCTTTTCAGTCGACATCGACTCAATACAGGTGAAGAATACGGTTAAGAGGTGACACGTCGAGTAACAGTGTCTCCTTATCTAGGAATACACGAAACGACCGCGTGTAACAAGTTCCACGGAATCCGAAGCTACGCGTCGGTATCACCCGCGACACGTCGTCCGGCCGAGCAACTTGACGCTTCAAGAATGCTTAGCTCAATCTGACGTCGTCGTGTCTGCTGTTCCCAGTGCCACGTATAAAGTCAAAACCGAATGGCTCAAAGATGGTTGCGTGTGTGTGAACGTTTCTTCAGAGAAAAACTTTGAGAAGGACGTGCGCGAGAAGGTTCGTTCTATCATGCATGCCTTTGCTTTATTCTAACCTGCATTACTTGTAGGCATCGTTGTACATCCCGAGTATCGGAAAAGTCACAATTTTGATGTTGCTTCGCAACTTGTACGTCGTCAAGTCATTTGTCAGAAGATGGACCCACAAACGTTACTGATGCTCTACAGGCTGCGTCTACAACAGTATAAACAGGCCTCTGAAACACCTTCGCAATAGACGAGTATATTATAGAGAGAAGTAAAGAACGTTAAGTAGATATGCGACTAGGGGTTGAGGGGTAAGTCTTCAGTTCGTTCTACGAATGTATAGAATACAATGCATGGATTGGTTGTGAAAGAGCGGTTTATCCGATGGACAGTTGCTTGCATGCTGAATGGGTGGAGTGTCACCTCATTCTTAATCAAATCGTCCCATAACCGGAAGGAAACACAGCTGCATTAATGGAAATGGGCTTCAGTAACGGTGATAAGCGGAGATTTCTCTGAAGATACGGGTGTTTGTGTACCGGATGGTGGGAAGCTAGAATCGACGGGAGTGGACACTTCGGAGAGGTCCTGCGACATGAAGCGGACTCGCTGTCGATGAAGCTGTGATTTCGAGAACGTCATCCCCACGCCATTACAAACGTACAAAGGTACACCAATTACCTGGGGGAGCTTGGGGATCAAGCCCAAAACCAGCGCAGTCAGGTTGATTGCAAATAGCCACGGGTCATAATTCGTATAATGAGTAGATGCCAGGAACCTGGTTCTGTCAGGATAAAGGCTTCATTAGGGAATGAGGAATACCCACAGCACAATTGGGACGCAGAATAGCCACTTCTTAGCAGGCGTGTACTGCGCTCCATCGTCGATTTGTTCCCATAGAGTAAGATCGTCATAGGCTCCACCATGTAGAGAAGGATCGAAGGGTATACCAGTGACCCAGTGGAACATAAGATAGGTCAACTACGAGAAAGTGAGCATCGGTACATTCGCAGGAGAATGCCGCTACATACAGCGAGATACGTCAGATTGACTGTTGTCCAGCTGAGTTGCTGGGTCATTCCCGGTATCGTGTCAATGACAAGTTTGCCGAAAAATATTAGAACTACGTGTATCGCCCATGCACCTGTACGAAGTGTGAACGCATAAGATGCGGACAGAGAATGAGAGACTGACCCTTCACGTTGACCCAATTCGCATTGATATTGGGAAAAGCACTACGGTCCAAAGACTCCTCCACAGAACGGTCACCAACTTCCTCTACCTTGACGATACTACTACTCCGCGACCGCCCTCGCATACCCAAGCTATGTGGCGAAAGGGTGCGCGGCGAAGTGGGTGCTATGTCGAGGTGGGGAAGCTTGATTGTCGTTGGACGGCTCATGGCAGTAGTAAAGAAATCTCGCCAGCCCGATCAGCTGCGCAGCTAAGGCGAGTCGGACTTTGCCGAGTCGCGATCGGCGTTCCTTGCCATGGGCCTCCTCCTCCACTGGTGCACCGTTCAGCCTCAAGGCCCTGACCCTCTCGCCGCCGTCCGCTTCGCCGTTCCCGTGCGCATATCCTCCATTCGCATCTTTCCAGCCGGCGCACACCCCTTTACCAACGCCCCTGATATCGTCGCGTATGTGTCTTCTTCATCACTTCACTCTTAGCTCATAGATTTCAGCGAGACAGAGCCCGAAGCATTTTACATCGATCTCTTTCTCAATGCCCATCCTATACCCCAGGCTGACGCAAAAGAAAAACCACGCGTACCTAATGCTCTTGTCTCCACACTCATCGCATATGCAGGCAGCCAGGTCGAATACACCGTCGATATGGGCAGCGAAGTCAGTGTTAATCTCATGGCATACGGTTCAAATACCTCTGACAACCCATAGCACGCGACACGCTTGATGATTCTCAAAGGCAAATTTACCAAACTCTCCATGGCCATATACGGGGAAGTTGTCTCGGACGCGCCTCCTCCAAAGGAAAGGCACGAAGCGCGACCATTACCTTCCATAGAACCAGTACTCTTGTCAAAGAGCATTGACCCTTCCACTTCTTCAGATCCTACTTTTCTAGCGAAAAAGCTTCTGGCGCTTATGCCCGACGCGCCTCCGCTTCCTCTTGTTGTCCGGCTAATGTTTTGTTTGAAGCCATCCAATGATGACTGGGATCTACCTGAATTTCCTTATTTGCATGGTGATTTGGAATCTTTGGGTGATGAAGAGCTGGATATTGAGACTATTAATGATATACTATCAAGACCCGTACGTGATGAAGCGACCGAAGAAGAGTTATCAGCTTTTGCTGCCAAAGTTGCCGAATGTATTTCAAATCCAGAGGTTGGTTCTACGATATATACTCAATTTGACCTCTTTTGAGACGCGTCTAGAATAGCAACGATGCATACTCGATCGCTAAATTGTTCAGCATATCCGCGTCACAGCATCCCGGCCTAGCGCGTGCTCTTTTAGTCAGTTATTCGTTCTGGGGCAAGAGACAATCAATTTGACCACCTTTATAGTATCATTTGGACATAGATTCACTATTCACTGCCCATAACGTTGATGAAGAAACCTTACTCTGTCTTCTAGAAGCCGCGTCAAATGTGGACATTGCGCGACGAATGAATACAGAAGCCTTCTTAGTCACCTTGCACCAAATTCAAGAAGATAGCCACAAAGCAAATGCGCTCACTCAGAAGGTGGCACGAAAACTCGCTGCTCGGATAGCTGACTGGCAAGCCTTTGAAGATTCTTTGACGAATATTCGGGGAAACTTTAACCAATGTTGGAGCATGCTCCAGGATATCGGGACAGAGGAATCATCAATGGCAATATGGCTCGAGACAATGATCACTCATGACGATATTGTAGCAAAGCTGGCTGAGATTCCTGTTCAGGCATCCCTTCCATCTCATTCCCCGTTGTACTTCCGCAACAAGATCAACATAACCTCGCATGATGCTTTCATTGCTCTGGTCAGAACTCTAATTGGTGTAGCGAGCGTTTTGGCGGTCTGGGCTTGGACTGACAGCGTCGGGAATGATGCTTGTCGTGAACAGGTGTCAGCGGTTATACACCTATGGCAGGGGGTAGACGGATTTCGGGAGGTGAGGAGCATTAAACTTATCACCCATGTATCAGCATCTCATTCTGTATTACAAGATTGTCAATCATCTCTTACTACTGCGGCAACTGGCACGACGTCTCAACTGGATCTCATCGGACAATGAAATACCCAGGCAATCTGGGATCTTAGCTGAGAAAATCATTTGCGAACTCGCCAAGGATCCACAGGCCGTACTGAATGCCGATCTTGTCGACACCATTCTTCAACTAAAGTCAAAACTGACTTTCATAACGGAAAATGAACTCCTTTCCCTTCGCAAGATTGCCCTGGTATCTGAGGACGGCCTACCCGCTGCTGTAGAAGAACTCATCTTCTCCAGCGATCACCCACTATCTCTTCGGCGGTTGCGCACCTTGCGAGTGTCTTTAGCGATTGTCAAGCGCCAACTGGACCAACCTCAAGGCGAATGGAAGACTCTAGAATCGTTTTGGGAAGAAGGTTCGCCGGGGATCATCCAATGCCTCGTAGACATACTCGTCGGCATCGGCGACGACCTGAACAAACACTTCATTCTCTTTCCACCTCCACCAATGAATCAACCTGTCGCCGAGCAACTTTTCCTCATCGCGGACGACTTACTCCAGCTCATCACGCAGCTGGCACCGGTGTATCCACTCACAACACGGGAGATGCGCAGGGCAGTAGTAGCAACAGCCGACATCTTCGCGTGTACGGACGCAGCGGATACACTATTTTCCCAGGTAGGTCGGGCGTCTCTGTCTGCTCGAGGTACACACCAGGCATGTCTCGACCTCGTACACATGTTATCTGCAGCGGGTATTACTGCGGAACCGGGAAAAGCCGGTGCAGAGGTTGTATTTCGAGCCCTTTTGCAGCATGCGGGGCAGTGTGGCGAACGCGATCCCGCGTCCCATGTGTTGCAGGTATTCAATTTGATCGATCACATCCTGCCTGAGCCGAACGCGATGCTGTACGAAGAACCGTCTCATTGGGTGATATCTGTTCTCCCGAGTGTCCTTGACGATTTGAGGGCGTTTCTACGTCTCTTGGACCCAGAGAACAAGGCTCACGTTGTGAAACGACTGATTAGGGTTGATGACGGTGTCTTGGGTATCGGCGCATGGTTGCTCACGGAAGAGCTCAAGGATGTGACGAGGACAATAGAGACTCTGGCTGCGCGTTCGTGGAGGGAGAATTACAGGCTCGTCTTGCAGTACCAAATGACGCTGTCTTTGGAGTTCGTACTTGGTCTAGTTGGGCCGGAATCGAGCTCGTCGAAATGGGCCTTGGACGCCATTGCGAGCACGTCTAGCTTGTCTATTGCGCTGAATGAGAATCTCATGGCGTTGCTTGATGGACAATATACCTCGAAATACCTTGACAAATTGACTGAGGTGCTCGTAACGTCGGCAGGGAGCTTTGAACCAGAATTGCAATTCACGATATCGTTAGCTGCATTGCGAGTGTCTAGGAAAGCTACTCAGCCACACACCATAATTGGCGCTGTCGCCAAGATTTTCAATGGTTTGACTACCAATGTGATAACTCCAGAACCGCTGAGAGTGGAACTTGGGCCGGTTCTATCCGCCTTGGCTACTCAGCACGAGATGGAAGTTGAAACAGCTCGAAGTGCACTATCACTCCTCCAATGGCTGATTTCCCAACCGCCTGACACAAAATTGAGCGTTCTCTGTGGTGTCTCCCCTGACTCCTTTTCGGCCCTCTTTTCGATTTTGCACATCTCCCTTCCCGCTGAAAACCACGATATCATAGCAACTCTTGAAGCAACATTCACCCTTGACGAAAATGACCATCTACCCCCACCTTCAATTGTTTTACCCGTAGCTCTCAAGCTCTCCATTCATGATATCGACGACCTTATGCGTCAAGAGATCCCGACGCCGACCACTCCGCACAATGGTTCCAAAACGCCTGACATACTCGGCCTAATCATATCACCACCAACGGCGATCCTCCGTTCTCAAGTGGAAACTACCGGTCTCACGAAGACGTACACAAACAACGATTTTCGCGACCTTCGACAGATGCCTTCTGCACGTCAGAACACGAGTCGGCTTCCGAGCATGCATGGTGTGTAACCTTCTTCATACGTTAGACTTATAACGTCTTTCATGTCTTGCTGCCATTTACTGATGCATTATTTGTGTGTCCATGTGTATAGTGGACGTGGGTATCAATGGGCGTTTGACGTTTTGATTTCTGCTGATATCCTATCTTGCGACATGCGATTAGGACTTTCAAGGGACTCAAGGTACCCCGATGCCTGCGGCGCCAGTGCCGATGATACCTGGGTCGGAAATAGACATGTTTCCCGGTGTCCTTCCCATGCTCAACATGGATATGTAGAGGGGGGAGAAGAGTGTATTATAATATAGTACTTAGGTTGTACTCATCCATGACGGTTAGGTCATGATAGGGTTCAAAACAATTGTACATTGTACGAGTTTCCGAGTCGGAATCTCATATATGCATGTTTTGTGGTTTTGTGTAAATTACGCGCCGGTTGCTCAATGATTTCCTTCGAAACACTTCGAGTTAAGACGTCTGCGCCATATACAAACCAATAGTTGACAATGTATGTAAATTATGCTAGGAAGTGTACCAGAAAGCTTTAAAAGTCCATCGAAATGTGTAGCAGCTCTGGATATCGTCAAATGATCATGATAAACTACAATCCCATAGAAAGAAAATCAACTGGGAAATAAACAAAAGTGAAATGAACAGCGGCGGTGGTTTACAAAGTCTATCATAATAGCGTCAACGAGTTGCGTTACTAGGATCATAGGCATGTCGTGGATGTGCGGGTGATATTGATCGAGGATGTGTAGTTGTGGGTGATAATCGACCAGTAGTCGAGGGAGGCGGCGCCGTGTGCGGCACGTTGAAGTCGACACTGTGATCATCATGTGTTGGGAAGTACCGATCCATATCCGATACGTCAAATTCAGGTTTCGTGGGCTTGCTGAACTCAGCTTCGGGCTCGGCGGGCTGTTGCTTCGCCTTTCCTAGGTGGAATATACGTTTCCGTTTAGCTTTGATGGGCTGGCGGTCTAGAGCGGCGAGACCAGACGGAGCAGCGGAACGTGGAGGTACACTACGGACAGTGAAGTGCTGGAGATTGCGTGTGTAGGGTGATAGAGTATGATTTGAGTGTGAGAGCGTCGATAGTTGACTGATGTTGTTGTTGTTGAGTGAGGGTCGAAGTATGATTTTGGGGTTGTGAGAAGGAGATGTGGAGGGAGATGTGTCGTCAAGATCATCGAAATTGTCGAGATTGGAACCTGCGGATACGGAGGGGCGGCGGGAGGGACCGGCGGTTGAAGGAGCCCGAGGGGGAACGCGAAGATACATCGCTGAATCGTGAGAGGAGGTGTAATAGTCGTCTTCGTGCGTGGGTTGTTCTGTCGGAGGAGTTGAAGTCGTTAGACCACGTCCACTACTTGAGGTGGAAGGCTGTGTTTCCAAACTGTCTGGAGTAACTGGTCGACCTGGTGTCAAACTAAATGGCGGGGCTGTATGGAAACCAGATGAGCTCCCAAAATGAGAGCTCGGTCCGCCCGGATGTCTTGAGACAAGGCCGGGTGTGGCAAAACCAGAACGTGGAAGAGTCATAGATCCCAGAGAATGATGTTGGTGTTTTGAGGGGGAAGCCGTAGCATTAGTCTGAATCATGGAGTGGGAGTGGTATATTCGTGGTCGAGTAATAGTCCCACCACCAACGGCTGGTATTGTTTCATACTCCGAATCTGGCACAACACTCTCTGGGGCATCGTCATAGACACTTGAGGCGGGAGTTGGGATGGTGTAATCCCAATCGACCATATCGAAAGATGTTTCGGCATCACCGTCTTCCTCATCTTCTTCCTCCTCGTCCTCTGCAAGGTCTGCAAGACCTCTACTCGCCGTAAACAGGCTACTAAATCCGCGGAACGCACTTTTCGTAGGTAGACCTTCAGGACGCAGACCGTAGGTGGGATCAAAATTCTCAAGGTCTGGAAGTGACACAGGTTCAGTGGGAAGAGGTTGTGGTACTCGTTTTGGTGATTTAGGTTTGGAGGTAGATCGTGAAGAGTAGCCAGACGTTGACCGTGGTCGTTGGGGAAAGGAGAAGCTCCCTGCAGCAGATTGTGGCCGGCGTGGAGGTAGAGGAGCACCATCCATAGCAGACATAGGAGGCATACTTCGGAACGAGTTGCCTGCCAAAGAGCGTGTGTCAAATGCGCCTCGTTGCCTAGTGACAGATGGGGGCGGATTTTTTTGCAGGTATGGAGCTTCGACTTTTGCCTTGACCCACTGTTGACTGAGGCGATGGATGATGCTAGGAAGATCCTCGCGAAACATTTGGCGCAGTTGTCCCTCAATCTCGCGTTGTATGAACTTTTGGATAACAGCAATAGAGTCGAAGGTACTATTGATATCCACGTTCTGAAGAGGGTCTGTCTTGAAGACTAGAGTGATCCCTTTCTGTTTCGAGACAACGAGAACAACGTATGAGTTGAGCTTGAAGTGCGAGAGACGAAGAAGCATGGGTACGACAAGGGGCTGTTTTGCTGCAAGCATACCTCGAGAACCACCCATAAGGTGGATATCATCGTGTTTGTGGTTCAGTGGATTTGCCTGATAAAGGTTTTCGATGCTGAAGAGACAGTCAAAAGTCTGAATTCGTACCTGAACCTTGGTCTTAAGGACAAGATGAGCATCGCCGGAGTATGTGAGACGAAAAATGCCCCGAAATTGATCGACAGTGAGGTCACCTATATCACGAATTTCCAGCTCTGGTGGCTGCAAAACGTTATATACACGGCGAGGATCCAGTAGAGGATATCAATACCTGTGTACCCATTTCAAGCTCGACGACCTCAATGCGGTCTGCTATGATGGGAGGCTTGTTGCCCTTGTTGAGAGCGGTATTGAGCATTTGGATGGCATCGTAGTGGAACTGGTCTGAGAAACGAGGCCAGTTGAATGTAAAGGACATGGACCTCAACAGGACATGAACGGTACAAAAGAGCAAACGGGAATATTGCGCCTTCAATTCGGCACGAGTCCGAGTCGGCGATCACGGTGACAACACTGGAACTGAGGTTAGGGTTATAAATTAGGGTCACACATTATGCAGAAGGGTCCTGTCAAGCTGCTATACCAACTACTCCCATGAACGGCGTCCGCAGGCTCCTTGGTGCAGCCGCGGCGTCGAGCAGTCCATCTCCGCCGCCAGCATCCAGAGAACTCCCCAATCCCCCTCTTCCTTACATCACAAAAGCCCTCAGCGGACCCTCTTGGCCACCACCCTCTCCAAGCGCTGCCACGCCCCCCACACCTGCCCTGACCATCAAGAATGAAAATTCCCTTCGAAATTCCCAGCCAACATCACCGTCAGACGGTGAACCTATTCGAAACGTCACTAATCTGAGTCGACGGCAATATGGCGATTCTCCTTCGCCCGTCGCTCAACCCAAGGGCCTTACTCTTCGTAAATTGATGATCCAGAACCAAAATCTTACAGACAAGCGTAGCTCTGGCGCGAGCAGTGCATCTGGGGCTACGACAACGCGAGATGAACTTCTCCTCAGCCTCTTAGCTTCACAGGCAGTCGTTGATAGTCGGGACTTTGAGATTCTAGAGTCTGAACAAGTCGAAGAGCTGAACAAGGTATGCTATTGCCTCTACCGAGAGTATCTGCCATTGAGCTAAATGATCAGGAATATCAATTCCTTTCTACTCGGCTCGAAGCAATGTCCAAAAAGTTGACGCTTGAGACTAAAATCCGCGACGCTGCCTTATCCCTTTCTAAAATAAACGCTTCGGCTAACAAACTGTCCAAGCAAAAGGAGGAACAACTCGTGGCTGCCAACGGACGCGTGGATACAGTGCAGCAAGAAGTATATCGGCTGTCGGAACGTGCCCACGAGGTGGGCAGGCGCTTACTTGAGCATCGTGCAGGGGTATTGTCATATTCGTTGCGCAATCTGGAGAGGGCCGCGGCGCGAAACTCAGGGAATGGGGCTGGGGAGGATTCAGGGTACGACTCCTCAAATCGAAACACATTGATGAGCCCTACCACGTCCAGCATGACGGGCGTCTCTACGTCCACAAAAAGACGGTTTGATGGGCCCCATCTATTTGCCGGACATGCTGACGCTGTTGTTCCACGACGCCAATTCTCTGCTGAAGCCGCTGCTGCTGAAATTACTTCCCTGGAAGAGAAGTTGAAGGCAGCGACGGAATCGTTGTCGGCGGCTGGTAAGAAACAGGCAGAGTTGTCGAGGGAATTGTCGATGATGAAACTGGAGAAGGAGGAGGTAGAAACCATGATGGGCATGGATTTGCAGAGTGCAGAGGAGACGATTGAGGCTTTGCGAAAGGAGACTTTGGAACTCGAAGAGTTGGATGCAGCAATGAAGCAACTGCAAGAGGAGAAGAATGCTTGGCTGGAGGAGAGGGTCAGACTGGAGGATCACGCAATGCAGGCGCGACAGATGGAGAGTACCCGTGGAGAACTCGAAGCTAGTTTGGGGAAACAGCTCGAGGAAAATCGGAGGCTTTTGCAAGAGAAAGAGGAGGAGATTCGATGGACAAAGGCGCAGTGGGAAGCGGAAAGAGATGAGTGGGAGAGACGGAAAATTGAGCCTGAGGATGAGAGGACGGGCGATTTGGTACTCTTACAGCAGGAAATGGACAAGATGCGAGAACAGAGTGAACGGGCTCTTCACCGAGCGCATGGGGAACTCGACGCGGGACTCGAAGCGCTACGGTTATTGGTCAAGCGGCATGGCATTGTGTTGTTTTCACGAGAACCGTCGTTGGAGGGACTCCTTTCCTCTGTGGGCACTCATCTAGAGACCGTGCATGTGAAACTGGAAACTCACTCACGCGCCGAGACCGAGTGGGACACGGTACGGCGGAAGCTCGAGGAGGATGTTCGTTCAGGACTGGACAAACGAGAGGCATTGGCTCACGATCTCGAAGAAGCACGTCGTGAGCGCGATGTAGCTCGACAAGAGGCTCGCACAGTAACCGAACGTTCACACGTTAGGGATGCAAGCAGCCCACAACCATCTGTGTTTCCTTCTGACGACGGCGAACTTGCGCACTTCATCCGAGTTCTGATGCCACTCTGGAACACCCTCCCTTCGCCCGAAGCGCGTGCGGCGAAATTCAACAACCGGTCGAGATATCGAACAGGTTCGCCCCCGTCGATACAGAGTCCTGGCCTAGCAAAATCTGTGTCATCACTTTCTGAGCTGGACGTGCGCTCGCTCAAGTCCTTGTACGACTCAATCCGGCAGCCAATGTCGCCGGCTGTGATCGGCGACTTCTCAATTGATGCGTTCGCAGCCCGTGTGCAGGCGCTCATTCAGGATGACCGTGCATTGATTGAGCGGCTCCTGAGGTTTGCGCAGGCGCATGATCTGCTCAAGAAGAATGCGGAGCGTGCGCAGAAGTTGGCACAGGAGGGCAATAATGCTTTCGAAACCTACCAGAAGCAGATTCGGACGCTAGAAGAGAGGAATCTGATGATGGCTTCGAAGCAGGCGGCATTGTAAGTTTTTGTGTTCTTTTGAAATAATTCTGTTGACATGTGTTTCGAATTGTTTCGAATATAGGATTGAAGAAGTACAACAACTTCAGGATTCTCTGGAACGTGCGGAAAATGAGAAGCGGCAAGTGGAGACGCTCGCTGCTGAACAAGCAGAGACCTGCGCGCAACTGACAGAAGCTAATAACGCCCTGAGTGCTCGAACTCTTACGCTTGCTGAGGAGGCGGCGTCTGCGCCTGAGAAAGTGCGGAAACAACTCGAAGTACAGCTGTCAGAGACTCGGGCGGCACTCGAAACAGCGCAACGCGAGATCGAGGCCATGCAGATGTCTGAACAATCGCAGAGGGCTGCATTGCTTGATGAGCTCAATACGATGCAGAAGGACAATGAACTCTTGAGAGCACAGTTACGAGCCCGGAAGGGATAGTTCGATGATCTACTGTATAGCGCCCATTATTCTCTGTAACTATTCTATACTGCTTTGTTGTGTATGTACCGACAATGTACGATATTAATATTTGTGACTACTACCGTGCATACAATCGAGTATTGTATTTGTAATAACCTACGCAAGAGAGAACACCTTTGAGACGACAAAAAAATCCCTATCCAAATAAACCCCTGGCGGGACTCGAACCCGCAACCTCCAGATAAGATGGTTGTAGAAGTCTGACGTCATAACCATTAGACAACAGGGGCATATGTTGATTCGCTAAGTGTGGGTACACAGAACTTTTTCGGGAGCTATCCTAGGGAAAGTTGGCCTTGGGTGTGTTTGTCTTTGAACACCATGAGCGGGCCTCCGGAGCCAGTGTCGTCGTCTTCACTGGCGCCGAACCTGACTCTCTCGTCGTCCCCGGAGTCTATTCATAATCCTACAGAACCCATCCCTACACCGACTGTCCGCCGTCGTCGCTCTACTAGCAGCGATGCCAGCGACCTCACCGCTCGTCTCCGTCATTCTCCCATCTTGGCTCGGTCCCTCGACCCAGAGGCTCGCGAGCGTCAGCGCACAATGGACGTCGACATGGCCATTCACCTTTCTCGTGCACGTAGAGAAACGGTTGCCGGTTCCCCGGAAATATCACCCGTTCATGAACGTACCCCGCATCTTGAAGAGTCGGAGGAACATTTACACCTCACTGACATTGGTGTTCAGTCCGATCCAGAAGATGAAGTTATTGTAGCTGACCCCAGCGCTTCACGTATTGATCTCAATAAGATGCATCTCAACACGATGCATGATGCTTCTCTACTTGCGCAGGCTCCGCCTCTGAATCATGAACCCAATGCCGAATCGCTTTTTGGTCTTCCCACCTACCAAGCTAATGCATCTCGTTCCGAGTTTGACTTTACTCCCATGGAGGACTTTGCTGCCGTTGAAAAGGCGACTCTCGGTATTGGTATTGTAACGAGTCCAAGGTTTACTCTGGATGCAATTACAAGACGTATCCCACCCGTAGAGCAAGATACAAACGAAGCAGGTCCTTCAAACCACTCTGAAGAATTATTCCCACCAATTGAATCACCTGAAACCGATGGAGAGGATCCGCCGAGACCTATTCCAAGCCCCGGACGCCAGCGTAAACTTAGTCACTCCCATCCGCATCCGCGGACTCACCGCAAAGGTATTGGAGGCAAAATGGCGCTCTTTGAAAATCCCCATGATCCATTCTCCGATGGATTACCTTCTGCAACCGGCCATGGCGGCCTGTCCCTGGCTTCTCGTATCTCAGGTGGCCTCGGCCGACACAATACCTTAAGTGCCGACGCAGGTGCACAGCCTCCTGCGCTTTCTGGGATCCTCAACACAGGTCATGATCGACCGTATCGCTTCTCGTTCTATTCCAATGCCCTTGCTGCGACCATCCATGCGCGTAGCCTTAGCGAACTGCCAGCTGAAGGCCAAACCTTTGAACAGTTGTTTGTTGGAATACATCCAGATGGTAATAGAGAACGTGAACAAGCACCACCTCCGTTCCGCGACGGGCACTTCAACGGGGGGAACGGCAATAATGGAAACCGCAAACCCGGTCCTTTAGATCAGAAGTTGCCGATTAGGCCAGGCTCTGTGGGACATGGTAGAAGTGCAGGTGACTCAGATGACCGGACATGGTGGTTGGATGTTTTGTCGCCGACGGATGAGGAAATGAAAATGCTCAGTAAGGTCTGTCTTAGATGCCGTTCCGCTTATCTCAAGTCCTCTGATGTGGATATGTTATAGGTATTTTCTATCCATCCCCTGACGACAGAAGATATCCAAATGGAGGAGACGCGCGAAAAAATTGAACTGTTCCGTAACTATTATCTGGTGTGTTTCCGCAGCTTCGACCAAGATCAATATAGCCCCACATATCTCGAGCCTCTGAATATGTACATCATCGTCTTCCGCGAGGGTATACTTTCTGTACGTACTTTCATCGAGCTTAGACCAATACTTCCGTTAACCCTGTCCAGTTCCATTTCCGACCAACACCCCACCCACAGAACGTCCGGAGGCGTATCAAGCAGCTGAAGGACTACATTGCCGTAACATCCGATTGGATTTCTTATGCCTTAATCGATGACATTACCGATGCTTTTGGTCCACTCATCCAAAATATCGAGTACGAGGTCGACTCCATTGACGAGCTGGTGCTCATCCTTAAGGAGGCCGAGCAAAGTGATATGTTGAGGAGGATTGGCACGTGTCGGAAGAAGGTTATGGGTTTGTTGAGGTTGATGGGCAACAAGGCCGACGTCGTGAAAGGTCTGGCAAAAAGATGCAATGAGAATTGGAGGGTGGCTCCTACGTCCGATATTGTAAGTCACTACGATTTCCTGATGAGTCCCACCATTAATTGGCTTTTTTACGATCAAGGGTCTCTACCTCTCCGATATCCAGGTAAGCCTCCCTGTTTCCGGGCATCTCATGTCTCTCACCCAATATTAATGGTGTATAGGATCATTTGATTACAATGACCCAAAATTTGAATCACTACGAGAAGATTCTATCTCGTTCACACTCGAACTACCTCGCTCAGATCTCCATCGAGATGACCGATGCAAATAATCAGATCAACGATGTCCTCTCGAAGCTCACTGCGCTTGGTACCGTGCTGATTCCCATGAACTTGGTCACTGGTTTGTGGGGCATGAACGTACATGTGCCAGGGGAAGATTTACATGAGGGCTATACATGGTTCATTTCGATCGTGGCTTGTCTGGCTGCATTTGCATTAATTGGCGGTTATTCGACTTATCGTTTCATGGTCGGACGGTCGTAGAATTGTTGGATAGATGGACTTTCATATTTCTCAGACTCTTGTGTAGGTGCATTATATACGCTATTTTGTTGGAGACTCTATCGTTGGTTCAAGTTATTGCTTATAACTTTACAGGGCTTACTTGGTAAAAGTTTAAACATACACGATTGCATTAGTTAGATCCATAGACTTCAATGATAACTGTATCAATGTTGATACTGTGACATTCTGATATCTATCTACATATCCTAACTGATTCTGACCAAATCGCTATCATCCGGTTCATCAAAGTCAGTTGTTTTTGGAGATGCGATTGTGAACCTTGCGCCACAAGGTCGGAGTTCAAAAGTCACATGACCGCGTTTATATTCCCTCCCGCGGTACTTACGTTGTTCTTCACCCGCTACCAAAGCACCTCGCCATTACGAAAGATGCGTTTGATCGTCTGTTTGATCTTCTTATATCTCCTCGCTGTCGCTTTGGCGTCCAGCATCCCCACCTTTGCTTTGACAACTCAGGCTCAGGCCGTCTCTACCAGCGCCACCACCCCAACTCCAGCCCCAACCGCCTCGCCCACTGACTTGATACAATACCGCACCGTGACCTGTTTCTCAACCCCCGCTGTATACGAAGACCTTGAAAGACACGCGGTTGTCGACTCAGATAGCCCGGTCTTTCGAAGACGCCTATACAACGACCGCCTCTCCCTTGCTACGAACTACGCCAATGCCCGCGAAATCACGATGTTTTTCCTTAAGAATGCTGCCTGTCAAGTAGTAAACTATCTCTCAACTCTTGATTACGGCACTATTGGAAACATCGTCCTTCGCGCGGCTGTCCGTTCCCTCACTCCCGGTTACCAGCTTCAGCTACTCGACTCGGGTACATGGCAACAGGTCACTTTTGATGTTGCCGCAAGTGCGTATATGAAAGAGTCTTTTCCGCAACTTCCTGCTCCACCTAGCGCCGACAACGCGAACACGGACGTTCTGGATATTCAGCTGCCCACTCAACTGCCAAGCCTGACGGACCTCAGATGGGGAATCAAATACACACTTGCGCATATGGACACGTCTGCTCTTATCTCTCTTGGACTCAGGGCCGCAGTGTCTTACTTGAACCTGGATGCGACTATTAACACTGCTAACGCGATGGCGCTGATTGACATCGGAATGCATGTTGTCTTTCGTTCTCATGTCCCGCCCTTCCATAGATTCGGAGATGTTCTTCAGTCACTCGACGCTGTTTTTCCGTCTCTCGAGCTGCCTTCTTTGGTTTCTGGATTGCCTCACCCGCCTCTACTTCCGTTCAAACTTGATGAAGAAGATTTCTCGCCTAGACGCCCAATTGGATTCACTCGCCCTCCTCCATCTTGTGAGAGGGATGACGAACCTATTGTTGTCACTCTTTACCTCACTGAAAGCTCTGCTCCATCGTCCAAAGCCGAATTTGTCCACAATGAACAACGGAACACAGATCGTCGTCCTCCCAAGGGACTTAGTGGATACGTTATCTTTGAAGACTCGCCGGATAGTATCATTCGAGACGTTCTGCGCATTGTAATTGCCGTCCTTGCCACTGGTGGCGTCGTGATTTCGACAATGAAAATGATTCACGGCTTCCGAAAAGCAGAACAAGCTCAACAGGACTTCATCAAGTTACATACCCTCAAAGCCCTGGCGTATCTTCCTTGGGAACGTCGTGTGGCACTTTTGAAAACCCTTACTACCATCCGACCCTCTCGTATGACGAAGCTCGCACCTAATTATAAGATCGTGATTAGTCCAAAGAAACCCGAAGCTCATGTAGTGGCGCATGTCACTAGACTCGTATATGCTTTGTCCCCGGAACGACGCAAGGACCTTGTTCACATTTTGGCAATCGCATCTCTGCCTCCTCTTCCTCCCTCTACTCCACCTGATTCTGGTGATCCTATTCCGCCTTTGTCTACTTCTCTTCCTTCTCCTCTTGCTGTCGATGGTGATACCGCTACCACCGCCGATACAAGTATCACTCCGTCATCGCCACAACCACCGCCACTGCCGCCACAAGCGGACAACCCATAATATCGCCACATTTATCCATCCCAAGATTTTAACGCATATGATGGGCTTGGAATGAGGATTGCAGGTGCCACTTATGGGTATCCTGAAATGCCCCCTTCAAACCCCTCCATTCTACACCTTTTTTGCCCCAAGTCTCCTCGGCTAGTCCTCGAACGACCGACCATGTTCACCCTTTTCTTGATCTTATAGAATCGCGATCCTTACTATATCATCTACAGTGTTCAGATGAATGGTGAGATACAAATAGCTATCTCTCGCCGGATACCCTTGATTACCACGCTAGATATACATTGTAGAAAGCCAAGAGGCCTACTAGCGCCTAACTGCTCCTTTATTATGCATATACATACCATATACCTTACGGTGTCCAGATTTAAACCATGTATCAAGACTTCAATTTGGTTCTGCCTCCTATAGCTAGTATTATACAACATGTAGCAACCATTTCGACTCGGATAGAATTTAATTTATCTTTCTTATACTATTCGACGATATATGAAACGATTAATTTTGCGCTTGTTGAAATATCTATAATGAGGTCGATTTGAAACTTGCTTCCTGAAATAGATTCCCGTTAAGATAATGATCATATGGGAGGCTATACTGAAGCCGGACAATAGACTAGCGTTGAGCAGAACGAGCTTAGCGGACACCCTATTCGGCACCTCATTTTTAGTGCTTGATATTTGAACGTCATGGTCAAAGGGCGATAACCGAAAAGCAGCCCCAATCTTCTGACAAGACAGTCAGCCCAGTTGTTTAGGCTCGTTACAGCCCATCAAGTGGTTCCTGTTTCTGTTATGACAGGACACAGGTCACTAATGACCACCAATGGATCATGATGTCAAAAATTTCCCAATTCAAAAGTTGCCCTCCGAGATGGAACTTTGGCTGACAATTTTGTGGATCAAGTGACAGGCCCAAGGTGGAGCCCGCACTTGTGCACACATAATTACATTATGTCTCGTATTTGAATTAAGATTTTCTGATCGAATATGTCGTGAACAGGTCGTACCAATAATGGTCATGATGAATGGTCCAGAGGCCGAGGATAATCTACGTTGGACACGATACGGAGCTTTCTGTCCGTTGTAATCCTAGCAACTTTTAAGCGAGTGAGTCCCTTCTATTGATATGTAGTCGCCAATGTCCACGCTGCGACGGTTAAGGGGACCGCCGACGATACGTCTTCGTATATATCATTCACGTAATACGAGGTGCGCCAGGGTCTCGGTAAACTAACTTTCACACCCGCGGGGACTCCAGACCTATCAAAAATATTAAGTTGTTCCTGATTCACTGCCAGTATACGTTTCGTCCGAAGAATGTTCATCCAGGTTATGGACAAACTGGTCGAAGGCGAAGTTTGGGATCTTGCCGGTTTGTCTGGCCTCGTCGACTTCTTCGGCATTGTCGGGTTCGAAAAACCAGTTGCCGTAGTTGAGGGAAAGTTCGGTTCCGGAAGGGATATGACGGACTGAATACCCAAGCACGTTGAGTACGTTAGCATCACAGCCATTCCAGGGAGAGAAAGGGGCATGTCGGAACAAACAGGGAAAATGATATGCAAAGGGGGGAGATGAGATGGAAACTCACAAGCAAAGATACCGATGCGATGTTCGCCGTTAACTAATCTGACTATAATTTGAAAAGATCAAACCTTCATGAGGTCCGAAGATGACGAAACAATCTCGACATTACGCACTACTCGCATGACAGTTGGCGTTTGGATCATGATTAATGAAGCGAGACTCATTGCCGACCTTGGTACTATCAATCGAGAAAGTCGAGTTGAGTTGGAAGAGATAGTTCCGTTTGCGATGTCGCGACACATAGCTTGTATTCTGTGAGCCTTCGAACCACAAGAAATTCATCAGTACTTACTCTCGACAGATCGAGGTGATCTCGTACAGAATTTCGCCTATGTACTCTGTAGGAGGAAGTAAGTTGAGGTCAAAGGGAGCGTGTGAAGGAAATATAAGACCGAGAATCAAATCATCTTCCTTGGCTTCCTCCTCAATGTACAGGCCCAGGCCCCAGGTGCTCTGTCGGACTTGCGTCCGCTTAGGATTGCACGCCACACAAGATCAGTTTTGCTAAAAAAGATTAAATCTAGACGCGCACTTTGCGATGACCACGTTGTATGGAAACGTTTTTGCAGATGTCACTCTCAGGATCTTCCATACGGATAATGCAGTTAGTGTGAAAAAAAGCGACAGTGTTCAGAGGCCTTACCTCTAGGAAGTAATGTGCAGAGCTCGAAACACTGGGTCCTGAGGTGAAAAAGAAACAACTACGAACCTTGCTTCACATTTGATGCAGGTGTCTGGGTCACACTCTCTGTTTGCGCAAAAACATGGACACCGTGTAGTCCCGCAAGTATTTTGCTGCTTTGTTTTTACGACGCCGCAAGTACAGCCACGCCATCGCCGGGGACCTGCAAATCTTTTTCAAAGGTCGTTCTGAGCGCCAGCGGACAGATGTACTCGCATGTCCTGTCACAGCGACAGCTTCTTTCGCAATGTGCGTTGTTTCTGAAACACGCACAGTTAGAACTGGCATTACATGGTCCAGAATGCGAACAAGGCCAATTTCTGAGACATTATCGTTTGAATTTGAGTCTCTTTGAACAAAAGTAAATTGCTCATACGGTGTGAAAATTGTCGAATCATGATCTATGAAGGGATTGCGGTTAGATGAAATTAGGAATAACAGACTTAGTTGATGTCTCTTGCCGTCAAAGTGCAATGTTGCGCTCCGAGAGGGTCGTTTTAACGTCCTTTCATTTGGCTTAATGGCCTTGCTGAGTGATGAATCGGGGATTAGACGTGTTCGGCGTTTAAACACCTAATTACGTTCAAAAGGAATTATCTTAGGGCTTGAGGAATATGACATACCTCGAAGCACGGTTTTCGGCAAATAATGGCAAGGTCACACGGCGAAAGGTCAGGCGATAGCAACAGGACTGTAGTCAGGGCTTCAACATCCTCGTCACTCCAAGAGTTCTGTTTTCGTGTAAAACAAGAGAAGAGAATAGCAGAGAAAAACTTACAACAGATGATACATTTGTGAGTAAAAAGCAATCCGATCCACATGGTTCCACTACGGAATGCATCAGATCGTTGCTGGACACGGTGGGAGGAACGGATTCTGGCATGGACATGTCTACAGCTAGTAATTTACTTTTGAATCGTGTGTGGGGGAGGCGAGTTTGAGGCGAAGCTTACTGTGCACACTGCAGTACCCGGTAAGACAGTTCAACCTACAACAAAAGTCGTTTACGAGTTTTGTTAACTGCTGAGAAGCCTTCGCGGTCGCATTAAACGACGAATATGGAAGCTGTGGATTCATTTCAGGCCATCTAGGAAAGTCGCTGGAGGCGAGAGGTCAGAAATGATTATGAAGATTAAATGGCAAGTCTACCGGCGATGGGCTGAGATAAGGATATGAGATTGAAGAGGAAGAGGAAGAACTTCAGTTTCATCTATCGCTTGAAACGATAACTGGTGCTTGTGATGTAGATCGTGCACGGTTCGTGTTACAATAACTTCCACTCCATACGACAAATCAAAAATGAGAATGATTGCCTTATGTGTTGGGCTGAGGCTTACAATCAGGGTCACGATGGGGCAATTGCCATTCAAAGTACTTATAATCTTCTGCATGTCGTAAAGAGTTGAATGTCGGGTCGTCGATAAGTGGTATAAACGGCATGTAATCTGAATCATCCCCAACGATTATACTCCTGTTCGTGGGAGTACATATCTCGTATGGTGCGCAGGGCTCCAAAGGGCGTGTACATTGCACAATGGTGGCAGGAAGTATCGTGGTTTCTGGTTCGCCATCCACGGAATAATCAATTACGCTGAAAGTTTCGTCCTCGCAGTCGAGAATTTGGGATCTCTTGACAGCAAAAGATCTCGAAGATGTGCCCACATCATTGACAGAATTGTTGCTAGAAGACGACGCGTCATCGGACAGAGCTCGGGCTAGAGAGTGTAGAGTTTGAAGACAGTGAGTCTGTTCCCAGTCATAGAAGTCGTTCCAGGTATTTCTATAGACGGTTTTGACCAAATGAGAATGGTCAGTGTCAGAACTATGGTCTTTTGAGGAGATATTGGCCATTCATACGCGTCTCGAGGTGAAGACCGGACAGACAGACAGACTCTCCCTTGTTCAACCGTGACGGCGACGAAAGTATTCAACCGGAGTTTGCCGGATGACGGCTGCGAGAGCGAACAAGCACACAACGACTTAGTACCATGAGGATTGTGAATACGTTTTTGAACTTGTTTTTATCAGGGCTACCTGTGAGATAGACAAGATGTAATAGCACGACGATAGGTATCTGATAAATTACACACGTACATATCCGTTACACTCCGATATATAAGTCTTTAGTCAATATTGGTCAGTATCATAACAAATTCTAGTACAGTCCTATCCAAGAAACTATGAGATTAATCCTTCCCTTTGGCCTTCTTACGCTTTGTAGGGTTTCTTGGGGAAGATGTAGCAGTGGAATTGGCCGTAGCGTCAGTGGAGGTAATTGCAGCCGGTGTTATCTGCTTTTGCCTTGGTGCCGGGGGAGTGGACGAAGGTTTATGAAGGAAGTTAATGATCACAGACGCGATACTTCCTGAGATGATGAACAATAACCAACGCGGGAACAGTACTACGACGTTGTACACTTTGGTCATGACGAATGCAAGGTAATCCAGGACCCATTCACTGAAGGTCGTGTGACTATGAAAAACATTTTGATGAAAAGAAATATAAAATACCGTTCTCCCCCTGGGGCCCATACCGAAGACCACGGTGGTGTAAACATCCATTCTTCTTTTTGCAGGAAATTGCGCAGGGCATCTGCCTTGAGCCTCAAGTTCCCGGGTCGGTAAAAACGGAGGGTACGGCCACGATCTTTCAAGACCACGAGATACGGCGCACTGAGATGCATATTAGACCATTGAAGTTCATTAGGAAATAAAAAATACTGACTTCCAAACGCACCACTTGGTGGTGATACTGGTAACATTGAGATAGTCAATACGCCCCCACCGGAGATTTGGGAGGTCACCGACAACGACTGTCTCATTGAAGGCCTCATCAAACATCGTGTCAACGAAGAGAGATATGCCGTCCTGCCTGCCTGCAGTGACCGAACTATGGCAAATTGTCAGAACAATTCGTGGTAAGCAAACGGGAACTCACATGACAATAATCCATGTCCTATGCTGCTCTTCTTGGGGAGTTAGAGGTTCATTGACAATCAAATCATGGTAGTTGTCGTCTGTTATAAGCGGGACGCGGTTGTCCCAGACCTTGGTTTTCTCAAGTGCAGACTCCAAGCGTTCCGTGATGTTGATACCAAACTTTGAGAACAGAGACACCGATAGAGGCGACGACAGGATAGTGTTAACATCAAAGAAATTGATGATGCTACTCGGAGTGACACGTTCCGGGGCGACTTTGCCTCCTGGCTCCTGGGGTATGCCGCCCTCGGCAGGTGTGGGCTCGGGATTTGGGACAGGTTGACCAGGTGTCCAGCCCGCGGAGAAGTACTGCGCGTTGACGGAGGTGGTGAGGGCGCAGAGGCCCAAGGACAGTGCAGAGAGCCTCATGATGGCAGTGAACAACGCGGTGTGATGGCGGCTACTGCTCCCATTTCCCCAACCGTCACTACCACATTATCCTCTTTCTTCCTGATAACTCTACGCACCTAAGCTTCAGCGTTTGAGACTCGTTCGATTGACCGTCGTGGGCGCGTGAGGAAGCCCTACTAACTTGTCAAGATATCGCCACGTCGTCACCGTCCCTGACGGCGGTCCCGCTCAAATGTTCAGGTCCTACTTCCGCATTCTATGCGGCATAATAGCCGTGTTTCATGCAATTCCGTATACATTATCCGCTCCACAAAATGGTATGTATGTGGTGTTGGACACGTTCCCTCACGTTCCTGATTCACGCCTTCACTAGTTCCCTCGGCTTCTTCTTTCTTCGTCCCATCTATACCGGGCATCACCCAAGACCCCAATAACCCTCTGCAAATCTTCGCTGGTCACCTTGTCGCAGACCCTAATGCTGCTCAGGCAAAAAACACCGATGTCCTCTCCCATTTGTACTTTGTAATGGTCAAGAACCGACGCATCGCGGACAGACGGAGACTCATGTTTTGGTTCAATGTATGTCCATTTATTTGCCGTTCAAAGATATCACGTTAACCCATTAAACCTTGAAGGGAGGTCCTGGATGCTCCTCCTTTGACGGTTTGATGATGGAGGTGGGCCCTTGGAGGATGGACGAGAAGGGTGGCTTTAAAGTAACCGAAGGCGGTTGGGAGGAATATATGACCATGGTTTATGGTTCACTTTTCCAGTTTATCTTGTGGATGTCACTCACCTACATCTTAGTCGATCAGCCTGCGGGAACTGGTTTCTCGTATACAAGCACGGATCGTTATGTTCACACTCTAGCAGAAGTATGTTCAGTAATTCACTTTGCAGATACTTCTCATAACGTGTATGCAGGCGTCAACTCAGTTCTTAGAGTTTCTGCGCAATTTCTATCAGGTATTTCCTGAATACAAAGATGTCGATGTGAGTCGCGCGTCAACCTGCCCACGGCCTTAGACTAAAATTAATTTGTAGACTTATCTGGGCGGTGAAAGCTTTGCTGGGCAGTGGATCCCAGTCTTCGGCATGTTCATAGTACTGCCTGTCGATCACTTCTTGCTCACATAACTCACAGCTGATGCAATGTTGAATTCCTCCCTTTCAATCCCCCTCCGTGGCGCTGCCATCGGAAATGGCTGGATAGACCCAAGACGACAGTATCCATCATTCCTAGACTACTCAGTGAAGGTTGGACTGGTCGAAGAAAACTCTGATGTTCGTTGGCCTGTCCTTCAACATATTGGTGTCAACTAATCTTATACTAGGCTTGGAAAGAGGCCAAAAAAGCGACAGAAAAATGCATGGCTGAGGTTGATAGAATCAAAGATCACGAACCGATGCAGGTGAAAGCTTGCGAACACCTTTTATTGGACGTTGTGAAGAGTCAGGAGAAGAAGTGAGCCCTTTCCCCTTGTTTTTTTCTGTCCCCAGGCTCACACCAATTGCAGAGTGGATGGAAAGGACATGTGCATCAACATTTACGATGTCCGCTTCCATGACACTGCCCCCGATTGCGGTATGAACTGGCCTCCCGAGATCCACCCCATCACCGCCTACCTCGGTGTATGTATGATTTCTTCTTATCTCCAGTCCCGATACTGAACAAGGGGCAGCGCAAAGATGTCGTCAGTGCTCTTCATGCAGACGCCCATCCTGGCTCGTGGATTGAATGTCGCAGTGGTGTTCATACGGCCTTCCACGAATCGACCGAGAATGCGGCCATTACTGTGATCCCCCGGGTGCTCACCAAGATACCAATGCTCATATTCGCAGGCGACCAAGACCTGATCTGCAACTATGTAGGGTTGGAAACCATGATCAAAGAGATGACCTGGAGCGGTGCTACGGGTTTAGGAGTGCGTTTCCTCGACTTTCTCCTTTTTATCGGTGAACGCGAGGCTTATGTCAATTATTTAGACTGTCCAAACACAGTCTTGGAGCGTGAACGCCACACCTGCAGGCACATGGGTAACCTCGCGGAACCTCACATACGCAAAGGTGACTACTGAGGTTCTATGCGTAGACATACACTGACGCCCCGTGTACTTGAGATCTTTAATGCATCGCATATGGCACCCTACGACTTCCCTCACGTCACGCATGACATGATCCTTCGCTTTATAGGCTTCAACTTCTCCTCTATCTTCGAGGGTTCTGCTAGAATTCCCAGCAGCCTCGGTAACCTCAAGAAGCCTGTCTTCGTTGGCGAGGCAGAGGCGAAACCCACCACGGCTCCCGTCCCTGGAAAGACACCAGAGCAAGACAAAGCTATGTGGGAAGGTACATCGATTCCGATCTCTCCTCTTTACAATTCCTAACTCTCCTGGTAGCATATTACAACGCTGGTTCTGCCGCGCTAGTCCTCTTTCTCATCTTCGTAGGCATTGGCACATTTGTATGGTGTCGCCTCCGACGACCACGTGCCGTGAAGCTTGCTGGGACCGAAGAGGAAAGTATTCCGTTGAATGAAAGCCACCGGATGGAGGATGAAGCGGAGGCTGAAGCGGCTGCAGAAGAGGCTCGGATTCGGTTCCCTAATGGTAATGGTATCAACAAGAGGAAGGGCAAGGAGCGTGCGATTGAGCCAGAAGTGCATGAGCCTCCAATTTTTGATGTTGGTGATAGCGATGAGGAAGACGATCACGACAAGGTGCATATGCGGAAAGATTAGATGTATATTTATTTTTTATGGGCATCGTACAACACATAGATTTTGGGGAAATCTGAGACACTCTAAACAGTGAAAAATTTAAACCGGACATAACTTACTCGAGCCGGGAAATATCCGCATCAGAAGGAAGCCTTTGACCATCAGATAGATTTTCATTGAATCAGGAAGTACCTATATTATTGAAAAAGGTTGCTGACGATCCGCAAGCCGCGGGAACGCATTCGTCTGCGCCAGAACCACCATCTGCTTCTCATGGCTGATGTACCCGCGCATGAAACCCTTATAGATCAGATTCGCCACGAGACACTCAGCTTCGTCTTGCGAGGCGTCGATACCGGATATCTTGAGGGACGATCTGAACATTGATACGGGGATCCGTGTGCTCTTGTCCGTCGCGACCCATCTATTGATTATCATGAACGACGGGACGAGCGCGAGCGAGTGGTTGTGTTAATGAGTCAATCATATGACGGATTACTTGATAAAAGTAGAGAAGAGGAAGAACTCACACTCGGCGAAAGAGACCGCGGACACAGAGTTCTCTTGCTTTTTCTAGGGTGAGCCATAGATTTAGATCGACGAGCTGACGCTCTAATTTATCAAGAGCTCTGTCATAAGCTGCGACGTCGCCGACGCGGATGGCGGAGATAAAGGGCGAGTAAAGTTCGTTGAGGATTGGGAAGCGCTGTAACAGTTCTGCTGATGGGAGGTGGCCCTTTAATATTCGAAGGGAAATGAGATATGTCAGAATACGCCTGCAAAGGAACATTAAGATAAATACGAATTCGACAATTTTGTCACTCACTGTTGGTTACTATGGGCATTGATGTGGCAATTGTAAAATGCAAGAGTCAGTTCTTGCTCGGACTGTAAAAAAATTAACGTGTCAATGATATTCAAGGTGAGGTGAATGAGCATTGACAACCTTGACATAGTCTTCATTGAGGAAACTTATCATGCCCAGGTAATACCGGTATGTAACCTTGTCGAGCATGAGTAAAGAGTAAAGAAACGTTTATCAAAAGTTGGATGATATGAATGACATACCTGATGGGACCGCGGGTAAAATGATAGAGCAGGTATGTCCGTATTCGCGTCGAGTGCACGTAAGATATTCTTGGACAGTGATATCCGCTTAACCTGTAGGGCTATTGTACGAATGCAGGCTAATTACGAAGAAAGGAAACTTGCCCGAAAGTAGCATTTGAGAACGAGGCCCACCACATAATAGATTCCCCATTTTCGAGACTGGTCGGGTGGTGACGTTCTTTCGGAGGCAGAATCGAGAGCACCGGTGAACAATCGACAAAGGTACACGTACCTATCAGTCATGCAATTACCAAACGCTTTCGCAATAGTTCGCGCTGCATCTTCCATACATTCGCTCTTATGGCCGTTATACTTGGCGTGATGATCCGCCTACAGGTGACATAAGATACAAGTTTCAAGGTGGGTGAAGAACGTCGCGTTACATCAAAGGCAAGGTCTCGTAGGTCTCTGAGAATGGAAAAAAGGGCTGGTAGTGTCCAACCTCTATTTTCTGTGAAGAATCGGAGGAAAAGACTTTCATTTCATGCTATATGAATACAACGCAACATCGACGGACAAACCAACTTACGAAACTAACTGCGAATGTTCCTTGAACGCTTCCCCGTGTCTCCGTTTCGCGATGTGTCCACAAGTCAGTACATATTGTATCGCAATCTCGTCCCAAGGGCTCTGCATGCTTCCTTCGAATTGTCTGAACATCGGACGCTATGAATCAGTAAGACAGTTTAGCTCTGTGTTTACTTGTCGAAGCGGATTTATATGTACTACTGGATTCTTAAACTCTTTGATGAGATCTTTTCCATGAGGATTTGTAGGTCGAAGAAGGTAAGCAAGGTTGGGCCCGTTTTCAGCGACGAGAGTATCGTTGAGTTGGGACATGAAGGTCATCATATCCACTGGCATCTTGACGTGTTGGAATAGAGAAAAAGTACGGAGAGGCGATTGAAATATGTCAGAACCAGAAATGTTCCAAAAGTACGCGAGTACTCGTGGGAGTCTTTCGTGACGACTCTTTCCTCTTGCCACTGCCAGTGCACGGCGACCAAACCTGGCTTTCCTGCGCTGACCATTGAACGCTCGAACGTTCAAGCTTCAAGATCTACCTTTTCAATTTGGAAGTTCAACCTCAAAAACTTGGGGACGAAGGATGGTCGACATTGGTGTAAGCCTTTTTCTGTCCAAAAACTTACGGCTCTGGCTCTGCTCGACGCCATTCAGACCGCGTACTCTTTGACGTATATTTGGCGTTCTGAGTCTGTTCATGGGGCGACATGGATCTCATGGTTGTGGCAGCTGCGCATTCAGTGGCCGAAACCGTTAGACACATGCACTCTCGACGCATTTCATTCAAGACTCGCTAATGCGGGACTGCATGGACGTGCGCATATAGTTTCTGATTCTCACGCATAGGCACGCGATGTTTGGCGTGATTACAGATAAATATCGCGTCAAGACTCTCTTCTTGCCAGACTGTTGTTCACTCGAGCATTCAAGTTTCTTTTAATTATCAACCTCGATGGCGCTTCAACCCTCTCTCCGTCCCCTAGTTGTGGCTGGTTCAATCGACGCACCGTACACTCTTGACATCTTCTGTAAGCTTCGAGTTGTTGCATGAGTGCAGCCTCAATTCTCACATCGGACAGTGGACTATGTCTGCCCGTACAGGTTAGCGATTGATTCGCCATAGAGCTGCTGATAAGCCCGCGGCTGATCGTACACTAGTGCCAAGATAGCTCTGGTGATCGACGGTGTCCTTAAGCCTCTCTTTGAGTCCGGAGGCAAATATACTGGCAAGGTCAAGGCTATTATTCGCCCACAGGTCCAACCGTGGCACGCAGTTTCCACGCTGACTCACGAGTCTGCTCTTGCGGTGCGCACGAATTATTCATGCCGAATCGGCGCATATATCGACTAAAATTGTACTTCAGGTCTTGCGCGCATCGCCTGAACACTTCTGGTCCTACTCTCTTTTAGTAGGTATATCCAATCCACACCTACCTTTCAACATGTCTTATTTCTTCCCAGCTGTTTAAGAATCAAGAGTATTACTTTGATATCCCGACCTCTACTCTTACGCCCCTCCAGATCAGGGAGAACCTCGTCAAGCTCGCTGCCCAGGTCGTACCTCCCGCCGCTGTCGAGGAGATAAAAGAACTTCTGAAGTTGAAGAGCACGCCTAATGGAGGCAATGGTGTTACTGATGATCTCAAGTACACTAGTGCGTATCTTGCGATCACATACGAGTTGAGATATTGATGTCATTCCTTCTAGTCAAGTTCTCGAGGCAAAATGGCATTCACGTGTCGCCGACTGTATTCTGGGACGGACTTGTGGCTAACGAGGTTTCGAGCAGCTGGGGTGTCGAAGAGTGGTCCGAGTTTCTGGCAACTAAAGTTATTTAAAGTGTGATGTAAATGGCAGGAAAAACCAAATGTTTCATGACAGGATATGTATCCTCTTGCATGTCGCCAATTCACTCTTTATCTATCATTTCACCCTTGAGAAACTGACGAGAAATCGCTGTATACTTACGGGGACATTACCTAGGTCGACAGTCGCCTAACCAACCAGTGACGTAATGTGATCGATCGTTGTCGGACTCGAATGTCAGCCACCACGACTATAAAGACCCAACCGTCATACTACAACTTTCCAATCTGTTCTTGCCTTTCATCCACCACCTTCATTTGCTTAAAATCTCCCAACACGCCTTTACCACAATGCGCGTTTCATCTCGTCTTCTCGTCCCCGCCCTCACCATCCTCTCCTGGAGTATCGAGTCTACCTACGCCTCTTTCCGTTTCCCGGGCCAAGGTCTCTATAAACGCCAAGTCCGCGCTGCAGATTACTCGACATCTACTAGTCAGTCATACGATCCCAACACTGGCGCGAAATCGCCTGCAAGCGATCCTTCTTCACCCCCTCGGTCAGGCTTGGACGCCGCCCCGCAAAAGTCGACCAAGGCGAGGCGTTCAACACATATTTCAAAGACTAAACTGCCTGGATCGAATTCTCGAAGCAAGAAGCGAAATTATGACAACGAGGCCACATCTGCTATCAAGTCTGTCAGCCACCATGCGTCTCAGAAGAGGCAATACTCCGATGCCGGAAAACTCCCAGACGTCAAATTTTCCAAGAGAACGATTTCCGCAGCTCACCACAAGTCCGGCAAATACGACGACGGGACTCGAGGGAAGAAAACGGATATCGCTCGCCGCTCTTCGATCGACCTGAACACTCTTCACATTGCCCGAGGTGTCACTATCGATGTTCCACTACGAAATCTGAACCGCCAATCACTACCATCGGGCCATGATATGGCTTCCGCTGATCCAGTAAACAACTTCACCTCGGACGGAACAGCGGCTTCCCCAGACGTTAACTCCGTTTCACGCTAAATTCTCGATTTAAATCATGAAACTTGAGCAGATTGTAGGCTTTGGGGGTCTCATGAACGACGCAAACTCTTGCGGGATATATACTATCGACTATATACCTATTACTGTATCTCTACACTCTACATTACTACCCATCAATCCGATCCTCTCGAAATGTTCAAATATAAGTAGCAGCATCTGACTTTCGTCTTTCAGCCTGCCCATATGGGCGGGGGATGGCCAGTGGCGCCTCGGAGAAGATTCGCCTCCTAATCTCATTAGCTCCGCATCTACCTAAATCCACATCTACTTACTTACGCGAAGGTTGTTTATGACGGTCGCAAGTCTTCGCAAGTACTTAAGCCGCCTTTCCACGACCGACGGATTGATCTCCTTTTTATTGACACGTAATCGAGGAAGACCGTGTACAAGTCCGTCAATTCTTGGGAGACAACAAATGATTGTATTCGACAATGTCGGTGGTATCAGGCAAGAAGCTGATATACATCTTCTAATTTCGGTGGCTGGGAAGGGATGGAATCTTTTATCCGTACGTGTGAGCAAGGCCTAGGTCGTGTTTACGAGATCCTAGGGAAAATCATATGTAAAAGCTGCTACTTTGAGCATATCAGGAATACGGTAGTACATACATCCGAAAACGAATACTCAAGCTCCAGTGAAAGGCTCGCGGCTAATCATATATCAGCTCCAAGATAGCTTTGGAGATCGACGGTGTCCTCTCGAGCCTCTTTTTTGGGACGGGCTGGTGGTCCACAAATGTGTAACCAGTTTTCGAGCAGCTCGGGCATCAAGGAGCAGTGGTTAAGTTATAATTAACACTGAGTGTGATGTGAAGAACACGAAAGATCCTGGGTTTTATCGCAGGATCAACTTGTGCACAAGTTCTTTGTACAAGTATTCGTCTCCTAGTACAAGGAGTCCAGTTGATAAGAATGCAACAATCGGTGGTGGGTTGGGCCGAGCTCGAGCCCCATTTTGAGCCACAGCACATTCAGATACCAAATGAGAAGGAACATTGACATGCTTCTAAAGTTTCTTTTTTTACGAAAATAAGGCTCTGGGAAAATCCAAAGAGGCCCTACTTCTTCCATCATTTCTCCATGGGAAATGGACAAGATAGCACTATTCGGGAAACGTGAAGGGGATACCAGATGTCCTTATTCGCTTTTCAAAAACAGCCATTGTATCAATGAGGGTTCGGTAGTTGTTCAATGTCATCCAAATCTCCGAGTCCAATGGGTTATAGTGTCCGATAGGCTACGGTCTCGGAGAACACCAGTTACGCGACTAAGTACATGATAATTATAGAACCCTACTTTGACATGGAATTTTCTTTCTGAACAAGGGCCTACAAGGCCTGTTGACTCATGTCGATATTTCCTCTAGTTGCGAAAACCGTGTACAGATGTGTCGACTGTGGAAAACAAATGATCGCATAGGTTGACAATGCCAGTCGTAAGACCATCTTGGTCGTTGAGATTGGATCTTCTAAGCACATGGTCATGAATTCGTGACGTGAGTATATTGGGTTTTTAGTCGGTGCATGTGAACACATTATACGAGAGAAATATGAGTACAGAAAAAGGGTATATCCCTAGGAATATCGTAAGCTGCTATGTAAAGCATAATCAGGCGGTAGTACAGTTACATCCGAGAACGAATAAGTTAGGAACCAAGTAAGTAAACAATCCATATTGTCTGTCCAATCGAAGCTGAATCACGGTATGTAGGGCCACCTAAGCATAGCCCTTGGATGACTTTTCATCGGGATACGTACTCCGTGTTGAGACCGAAGATGGGGGTGGGGGTGGATGTTGTAGGGTGGGGGTAACAATCGTCTGCATGGGACCAGCTGCAAAGCCCATAGTCGCCTTGGGACTCATATTTTCAAAGTCGAGGTGTGCGCCCATCTTAAACATGTCATTCTTGTATACTCTTTGGAAGACATACGAGTCTTGAAACGGTAGTGTGGGTAGGTCGCTCGCCGGTGAGTTCACGAGGGACTTGGTCCATATGCGCAGACGGTGCGAAGAACCGGCGGGTACGGAGTTTATGGGAACAGAACTGCGGGAGGAAAGAAAAGAAGAGGGATAAGCAGCATACTTAGAAAGGAAGCGAGGGCTTACTAGATAAGGAATGTTACCGTACGGGGATCACCATCTATACGCAATCTTAGGTCATCTATTAGATTGCCGCCTATCCCGTTCGAGTCGTAGTCGATTGAATACTTGTACAGGTTTTCGTTCACACGTTGCCACCTGTATCAGAAACCAGGGTGTAAGCGGCCATAGATGGATAAATTGCACAAGACTGCAGTACCTGCAACTGAATGTGACCAGTGCACGTCCAATGTACCCATGATATAGTTGCGATTTGGTGTCGATACTCCTCAAGATCATGATTGAGGCTTGATTGATTGAATAAAAGTCGAGATTCTTCCCCACCCACAGCTCGTCGTCTGCAAACACCCGGTGTTCAACCCCGTTGGCGCGTACCCAGATGCGAAGGGAGTACAGAGAGCCCGCAGGTATACTCGACTTGCCAGGGTATACGCTGAGTGACAAGTATTAGTGTGGCGCCAGAGTTCAGGACTCAATGCGCTCACAAAACAACAAAGTCGAGAGTCCGCGGATCAACAAAAAGCCTCAGGACGGACGGTTCGCATATAATTCGTTCGATTCCGTTGGTCTTCACGGACAGGCGAAAGGTATACTTTCCTGGGGTGGGTGCACCAGATGCAGGTTCCACTCTAGGATGCCGGTTAAAATGAAGTCGATAAGCTTCGCAATATATAAGCGTACGAAATACGGAACTCCAAGGGAGTTGATCCCGCCAGGACTTTATATGTATAAACGTAGCGCTCCCGCTTACTGGGGAGAGCAGGGTCTTGACGTTGTCCGCTTCAAAAGACATTGGACGACGACGAACTCAAAAGAGGAGAATGTGCACGAACCTCCCAGATCTGTGAAGTAGTGGTGTTGATTCCTCCGAAGATTGCCAATGCACACTCCTGCTATTGCTGACGTTGCTATTGCTGATGTGACCGAACATCAGGAAACCGCCCAAGTACAACATTGATGACATAGAATCACCTTCTGCTGACCGGGTCGTAATCTGGGCAGGCATCCCGCTGCTTTCGAGACTGCTTCATATCGAGATTTTGGTACATTAGAGCGGGGGACATGGGTGGCAGGATCGTGAAAAGTCGTGGGTGAGGTGCATGTAAATCGGGACAAACGACACTTCCCTCTTAAGTTAAGAATGACATATTTAAACCTTGTTCAGATCATGTGAGTCCTTCACCCACGGTACATCACATCACGATCATGGCATTGGAACAGCAATCTTTCAGATCCCTGATGAAACGGTGCACAGCATAACATTACAGGTTGGATACACTGAGTACTGAGTCGCTCAATTGAAACGTCCACTTATGGAGGAAGTAGTCATCCGAGTTTCAATCAAGGTGGACGCGTGCTTAAGCGAGAGTCTGTGGCTCGCACCTATTCTTGCAGTATTGCATCTCAGGTTAACCTGCAGCGCCATGAAGACACCGCCCCTTCAGTTCCTTTCTTTCATATGGGTCACGGCCATCTTGAACGATGATAGATCACCTTGACATACAAGATAGACAGCTGAACAAGATACGCGAAAAGGGAAATTATCCACGATAGTTGCACTGGTTTGTGCGCAGTATACTTCGCGAAAATAGGTTATCTTGTACATAGAACGCTGAAATCTGGTCTAACTTTTGGAGCGTCTATAAACACATCTAATCTGACTTGCCCTGGAAAGCGCTTATGAGTTACGCAGAACGAAAAAGTACAAGGAGTACTCACCCTGATCAAGGAATAGACACCGAAAACGGTTCCGACCGAACTCGCGGCAAAGAGGGCACCGTAGACACCTTTGGTACAATTTGAATGACGAGAACCCTTCTTAGACATAAAAACTGACCAAGGTAAAGCCCGGACCTGGGAAGACGGTACATAATTTTCCTGGGGTCATTCTAAAGGCAATTGAGACGTGTAAGGTGGTCGCACACGATGTATTTATACCTGAATGGCTCTTTGCCTCTCGAGGATGCGGTTAGGCTCTATTCAGGCGTCAGCAGCAGCAATAATCAAAAATAAAAACATACTGTTGTAGAGGGGAGCGAGGAGCAACATGTTTATGTCAGGAGGAGAACGTTGTTGTATGTCGTCGCGAGTCGAGAAAGCGGGAGGTTGCGGAGTTTGGGTTCAAGTCCGACAACCGAAAGCCGAGCTGGCCGACGCCGCATGCACCGTGACTATGGCCAGTCAGGACCGCGTCCGCGTTAGAGTATGTCCGTCGACCCTCCCTCGTCGTGCCTCCTGTTCTGCTCACAGAAATTCCCTAGGGCGTCAGCATATTCCGGCCCATTATCTATGGCAATACTGCGATCGTTCTGAACGCGGACCAACGCGCGGCACTGCCAGCGTCTGCAGCAGATCATACTCACAAGTGGACCGTCGCCGTCCGCAGCGCAGCATCTGGAGAAAATTCTGACCAGGTTGGCGGTGCAGACGATCTCAGTTACTTTATTAAGCGCGTCACCTTCAAGCTGCATGACACCTATCCTAATCCTACACGAAGTAATGTTCCTATCCATGATACCAGACTAATATTAACCACTCTATCAGATGTAGACAAACCCCCATTTGAGGTCTCGGAAACAGGGTGAGTTCTTTGTATGATCTTTTGCAGTGCAGTGCCATAGACAATCTTTCTTGAAAGATGGGGTGAATTCGACATCCAGATCCGTATCAACTTCGTTCAAGAAAGTGGTGAAAAAGCCATTGTTGTGTATCACCACCTAAAGCTGCACCCATGGACCGCAAGCGGAGAGCCTGAGATCCCCACTCTTGACCTTGCAATCAAAGCCGGCCCAGTGCACTCATGGCAATACGACGAAATCGTCTTTCACGATCCGTATCAAAACTTTTTGAACATCCTCACGAGCCACCCCGTCACACATCTGCCCAAGAACAAACGCAAACCTGTACCCTTCCATCTGGCTCATCCTGCATCTTTGGAAGCCTCCAAGGGCGGTACACCTGAGTTTACATTTCAGATGGAAAAAGAGGAGGCAGAGCGACTGGAAGGAGCGCGGCAGTCTATCATTACTGAACAGGAAAAGTGGAGGGCTATCTTGATTGAGAAAGAGAAGGAGCTCGAGAAACTACAGAAGCAGTTAGCTGTGACCCCGCAGCCATGACTTTCATGTATAGTGTATATCATGTACTATAGTCACAATATGTGAAAAGCAGCAAGTTTGAAATCGACATAGATACTCCACACCATTACTTTCATTAAATTGTGCATACTACAAATACATTATCACAGCAGGCTAGAAAAGGGTATAGATACATGATTCTTAGTGCCATGGTGCCCAACCTGGGTACATTTTTGCCTATACCGTACGCGTCAGACACTGGGTGCTACAAGAGGCACACAGCACACACCAAATTACAAGGATCGGTTGCTTCTTGGATGAGCATCTGGACAAGGTTACTCGTCGATATTTCCTTCTCTTGCCTCTCTTTACTTGTCGAGTATATGCCCTTGAGCTTCTTCTCAATAGGATTAAGGGCGTTCTTTGCCAGCATGCGAAGGTCTACAGAGGCCTTGACCTGATTTCTACGGGTAGGTTCCCGTTCCTGGTCCCGAATCAGTCGGCAAAAAACTTCGAAAAGTAATTCACGTACCAGCTTACGTTTCTCATCCTCCCATTCAACCAAAGGATCATGAATGAACGCGTCGAGAACACTCATGAGCGAATCCTTATGATCTCGCAGGAGTTGCATCGTCACTTCACATGCGATTCGGAAGACACCTGCATTCAACAGGATAAGCTACACCGGGCAATCGGAGGAAAAACCTCCGACCTTCAACTCCTGTCACGCCCAGCCCATCGATCAGGTTTTGAGTCAGCCTGAATGGCACTCGCTCCGGCGTTTCTAACGTCTTTCCCTGAATATTGTCGTAAAATCCAGTCGGCGTGGATGAGATAAATTGACACAGACCTTCTCAAACAGACAGTTGAAGTCAACATGTACGACGTCTCCAGTGATACTGTCGAGCAGAATGTTCTCACAATGTCGGTCACCGAGCCTTGAAGAGAAATGAACATGAACCACTCGATGACAAGTTTTATATCATACCCAAGAATAAATCCCACCATAGACATCACGGCAGCTGTCCGACCGTATGCCATGCGACTCGCAAGCCACGCGGTCGGTTCTGGGAATGTCTCGATGAACCAGTCATGGAACACAGGCGGGAAACTGATCAAGGTTAATCATCGGCGATTTGAATACGTAGAGAGCCTTACACAGGCAAAATCTTCCGAAGGTAAAGGTCTGCTGCGTCTTTATCTTTGGCGGTTTTAATCCGATTGAACACATCGCCCATCTCGGCTGTCTATGGAGAGTCGAGGAAACCATCAGTCGATATCCAACCAATCCCCTTGTAGTTTGAACCTACCCAACTACGAATACGTCTCGCTTCGTAATATCTGATGAGAACGGGACGAATGGGTACTGTATTCGGTACCCATTGGATAAAACCACACTCCTCATTGAGCGTCACGACGCCATACGTTCTGATGTCTTTTTTCAAGTCAGAACTGTGGCGCTCGTTTCCATGTAAGTCGAGTACTTACGAAGCTGCCGTCGACGTGATTCTGAATTTGCTTTCAGCAATTTGTTAATGATGGCATTGAAATCCATCAAGCGGGCGTCTTTGCGAAGGTCATCCTTTGGCTTCCCTAAGAACATGTATGTTTGGCCGTTACTTCCTTGTATTGTGATCTTGCGAGGCCTAGCAAGTGAACGCATGATTTCAATCTCATCATGAAATCCTGAACACTTTGAATTAACATGAACGGACGGCAAAAATAAATTGAACGTACTTGCAAACATTGGAGCATTCGGGGGAAAAGGCTGGTGATTAGACTCGGCGGACGAGGTGGGTGGGAGACTTGCAGTCAAGGACTCCTGGAGTGGAATGATGAGGGAAGACTTCCCCAACTCAGCCAGACGTTTGAAGTCTTTCATTGTCAGAGTCTTCTTATCGTCGTCGATAGGGTGGTCGCAAAGGTTGAGCAGTTCATTCGTCATCGCAAGACACTGTCGAACAAGGTCCGCAACTTCTTTGCCTGCATTATTGGGATTGTTCTTTAACGATTCAGTAAAAATAATTTCAATGAAAGGTTGATGACAATCACCTGAAGTTGTTTTAGAATCTGCTTTCCTCGTTGCTCTCGATTAGGTTTTGTTGACTTGACCACTGACGTGAAAAGCCATAAAGCTTGCTTAGGGTACTCTTGCAAGACTTGCACGATAAGCTTCGACAAATGTGTATACACTTCAGGGTTTGAGTGCCCCACGCGAGAAACAATTTGGGGGAACGCAGTGTACCACTTTGGAAATGTAAGCAGTACTAGCCGAAATAGGGTTAAAAAGACAGACCTTGTAAGCGGGGCAGTCCGCTATGGCTTTTGATACGTTTTCATTCAATCTCTTGAACACATCCATTCCGGCTATGGCTTTATCGTCACCCAGATCCAACCATATAGTTAGAAGGCGAGGAACAGTTTGATATACATATTTGGACCCGAATTTGATAGCTTTCGCAAAAGATCTCACAGTGTAGAGGTTCATTTTAACTCCTCTAAGAAAGATAAGAAATCAATGATGAGCTAAACTGCTTTCTACTTACCGTTTTCCCTGCTCAGAAATTGGCAAGTTCTTGAAACATTCATCATGGAATTGACCGAGATGGAAGTGAGCACTTTCCCATCTGTGTCCGATAAATCAAAATCAAAATCAAAATCAAAATATGAAGGAACGTACTCTGGTCGCAATTGTGTCGCGTCTGTAAAAATCTTGAAGATTGCACTTATGTCAAACCTATCCGATTCATTCATCCAGCGAGCGCGAAGAACTTGTGCCTATTGCACCAGAAAGTTAGGAATGATAAAAGTGTATGTAAGTCAAAAAACCTGGCTTGCCTTGGCCTTCATGCTTTTTGTCTCATCATCATCCTCTGTGAGGTCGACAACATTAGAGGGCCTCTCTAGCATGCCGAGGGATTTCATAGAGTTTTCCAATTCCGTAAGTGCGCGCAGCGGTTCTCCCAATGATTTGATAAGCTTCGCACTTTCAAAGAAAGAGAATTTGGTTTTATTTTGAGTAGCTTGGAGCATCGCGCTATATGCCGTCTGCCAGTGCCCAGCTTTCCGCGCGATAGCTGCACTAGCTAACCAAGATCGACCATGTTCACTAGCGAGCGTTTGACGGGGAATGGAGCTGCTTGAAATATCACCAAAAGTAAGCGACATATAAGCGGTCTACGTACGATAGCGAAAAGGCTGTCCTTCGCAAACTTAGAATGGGCTCACGAGTACGAAATGTAGGCAACGTAGAATCAAAGCGGGCAGCGAGGGTTTCTGATAACGATGCTAAAGCTCGCCGACGTCGAGTTTGAGATAGACCTTGAGAACCAGAAGGCAAGTGAGTTAACACATCCTGTATTGTCTGCAACTCGTGCATAAGATGGAGGTCCAGAACAGCTTCATATGATCTGCGGTACCCTCTAATTCCTGCTGCAGTTATAGGAGCACCCAGGACTGAACGTGCAACAGATATAGACTTTGAAACTTTCTCGTGATCCCCGGAACGCATAGCAAGGAGAAGCCTTGCCATCACAATCGATGACGATTGATCAGATGTGCGTTCTACCATGTCTTGCACTTCGTCCCATGCGCCGACCATCCACGCACTTTCAGCGTGAAATCCGGCCAAAGCAACCTCCCATTCGGGATGTCGGATGAGAACACCTTTTACATGTGTCCTCAGCGTGTCTGACCAACGTACATCACAAGTGAGACGAAGTGCTATCAGAAAAGGTCATTTACCATAGTGTCCAAGGTTTCGCAAACAACGAAGAAGTCCTATGTGGAAATCAACATTATCTGGTGACTGCTGTAGTCGTACCTCCCAGCAGCTTTGTGCAGATGTCCATCGACCGGTGCTTTCATGTTGACGAATTTGATGTTCCAGAGAAGGCGAGAGAATCAAAGTAGAGACCCCTTCCATGCCGTCAGGTTCATCCAGATGAGAATATATCTCGTGAAGCCGTTCATAGTAGCCAGAAAGATCCTTATTGTTCGGTGATTGTTCTTGAAGAGCGACTATCTGCCTTTCGAAGCTCATGAGGGACCGTGCGTAGGCCTTACATTGGAACGCAGCTCTCGCTATCAAAATCTGGTCGATACTGGAGAGTATGGAGTCGACTCGCAGCAGTTGTTCTTCCAGCTTGCTGTCAATTTGATTGTCTCGAGCCCGTTTGCTTTCATTCTTCTTTTTACCGATATTCTGACGCACTACACGAACCCACTTGTTGATGTGATCCATGATCATGAATACGGCCTGGACGCGTCATGATCAATTTCAGGCTATTCTGATAAAATAGAGAACTTGCTTGAGCACTGAGCAGCTTCTTGTCTGGAGCTGATAAGCTGTCAGGGTTGATTTGATCTTCGAGGACAGTCTTGAGCTCGATACGAATGGCATCGGCGTCGTCATCATGGCCGGATATCAAGATATTTAAAACCAGGTGGGGAAGAATATGATAGGCCACTACGACATCCTTATTCCTGACCGTAGGGGGGAATGAAGCAAAGATGTTGCGAGCCGTTGGCCCAGATGCCTTGTCTATGAGATGACAAGTCCATATCTGAATCCACTCACGATATGTGGTCTGAGTAGGATAAACGGGATGTTCAGTTTGTACTGCTGGAGATGGGTGGAAGGAATATTTGGAGTCAAGGAGAGAAATAAGGGTTTCCACAACGTGTTTTGGTAAACTCTTCCATCTGTTCCGTGCTTTTGCGGAAGGAGGACCTCCACTTCCGGAACCAATGAGGGATGGCGTAAAATGACAGACCCTTAACAACTCCTGGAGAGTGAAGCCGAGATATCTCTGGTAGACGACATCGTTCGTGGCACGAAAGACACCGACAAGGAGATCTCGGATGAGATGCATCGCAAACAAGATGGCTTCTTCTTCGTCCGTGTAATTATTCAAGACGATCATACTTGGGTCTTGGACGTTGATCTCCAGCCTATCAGGGTCCAACGCACCAAGGATTCCAATACATTCGAAAGCCAACAGTCTTAACGGTTCCGTTCCATCGCCGTCTCGACATGACACAGCAATCAAGGTCGTCATGATTTGGCCAACCATTGGATCAAATATATCACCAGAAGCAAATTGACGAATGAGTTGAGTCTCGGTGATGAAGAATCTTTTCAATTCGCAGATCGAGAGAACTGCAACGGTAAGATTGTCGCTAATGCAATGAGTCATAATTCGCTGGAGATGATCTTCGGGAGACCATCCTCGTCGAAGGTGCTTCAATTGTTTATGAAGATGGTCAAGTTCAGGTATGGTCGATAAGTCAACCACGTCGTCTAGATGCTCACCAAGCTTTCTACCGATTTCGAGGACAAGATACTCAAGCGACCGCATGGCAAACCTACGAGCATTTGTGTTGAATGTTCCCCAAGAAAATATGAACGCTGCTGTCGTGGGTCCAATGTAGGGCTTGATCTCGTCAGGTTCCAACATGGTCAGGAAAACATGCCAAGTCTCGAGGGTGACCTCTGAAAGTTCCTCGACGATGACCATGGTTTGAAAGGTAGACATGTACTTTGATTTCACGTCAGTTAATAAACAATCAATCAGGATTCAGAGCAACCTGGGGTGCATAGTCACTGATAGCTTTTCCAACATGACGTGCTAAGGCGCCCATACTCCGTAGAATCGTCTGTTTCCGTTGGATTGTCACCTTGACCTTTACTTCTTGCAAGAAATCACTGAGCTGCGAGAAAACGCCAAGGGTGTGGGGCTTAAGGAAGGTTGCCAAATCTTGAGAACAATTTTGTTTCGCTGGGGCTAATGCTTGTTGCAGTTTGCTCAAGGCGGTCAAAGCCTATGATAAGACAACAGTCTACACGGGAACTTGTAGCAAAGGAAAAGACGAACGGCATCAGCTTTGTCAGTGTGTCCCAACTCGATGATGATTTCAGCAAGTGTCTGCACTTGGCTGCTCTTAAGCAGGTCTTGGATGGTGACTATTACACCTCCCGGTAAGTCAGTGGCCACCATCCGTTCGATGAACTCGATGGCCTTTTTTGTCTGTCCACCCTGCAACTGAAATACGTGGGCAAGAATTTGAGGGGCTTCTTGAAGGTATAAAGCAGACACAGGAACTTCGAGTACCCGAGCGATACTTTGGAGAATTTTGGCATCACAACTTTCGAAAAGTTGGGGATATGTTTGTTGCCTCGTCATCGAGATAAAGGTTGCCACAGACATTCCCATAAGACGGCAAGTTTCCGTGAGGAGACCAGGTTGAGTGTAGTAGCGTGAAACAAGGAACGGAGCTACACGATCTATGTGACGCCCGAGAAGTGAATAGACACTCTTTCCGGTTACTTGTTTAATGTTGTCAATCTAAGAAAACCATGAAACAGAATCATTGAAAGTCCGTGGAGAGACTCACTTTCATATATGCAGATCCCTTAAGAACAGGGTTTTGATTGCCAAGCTGGGCTATTAGGAAACACAAAGACTGTCCTACGACTTCCATCTCTGTAGATCTGACCTACCTTTTGAGTAGAAGCATAACGGAGTTGGATGTGGACGTACTTTCCTGCCTGACCAACCGAGATAACTAGGCTCTCTTTCACCGGTATCTTGACAACGCCAAACAGGCGATAGAGACGGTCAAAAGTTGATTCGATGCTGGATCCATTAGCAGCCATAACATGGAGCAAAGCCGCCAGCGAATTGCTAGGAGTAGTCAATGAATAGCTATACAGAAGCTAAAGCTACACATACCCAGCACCCAAGCGTACACTTCTTTCTCTGTCTGTCAGGCCACGAAAAATGACATCTAACGTTCTATCTAGAATATTTCTGTCTTCTTTGATTGAGTCATGTCGGATGATCCTGACAAGAGCATAAAAAGCGAGTCTCCGAAGTTCACTTGTCACTTCCTCCTCAGAGCCATTCAGCAGGTGGACGACCCCATCAAGTGTAGAGGAGAGCATTGGCAGTGATTGGACGTCGAGCGAAACCGAGCAATGGGAACCATCACAGCGGCAAAGCAAGCAGACGAGGCTGGCCATCTTCCGGGCAAAAGAGATCCTGAAAGATGAGCTCGTATTTGGAAGTGGTCTGAAACATCGTCAACCACTTTTCCTTTCGCTAAACATTGCACATACCTTTGACTACATTCTCTTAAGCGATGGAGTACGATGTAGACAAACCGATCTTCGGGCGTATTTTCATCATCATCCGACCATATTATCTGATCAGGAAAGTACAAGTCTTGGACTGAGTCTTGGACCTTCTGCATCCATACCATACTGTTGCCTGCCTTGTCCTTCTCGCCGGTGATAGTGATGGCATTCCTCCGACTTTCAAGCTTGAATAATACCTCATCACGGTGAGAACCGGGGTTCAGTGCAGTAACGACATCCATCGTGATATCAAGCATTTCAGAATCCATGAATGGTGTGTTGTCATATATAAATTGGAGGACAACAGCCTGTAAAGGTATCAAGTAATGTTTAAACCCAAATCAAACAACATACCTTTGCTCCCTCCAAAGGCTCAAACCTCAATATTTCCAGTGCCGAGACGACATCCGTTTTAGAAGCTGGAATAACTGCTTGGGCTTCCTTGATGACTTTCAACTCAACATCTTCAAGATCCGGATTTCGCAAATGGTATTGCAAAAGACGATAAGGCAAGACTTTCAAAGACCCACAGAATCCTGTATGCAGCCTGTAGAATGGTATGACATTCAAGACTACACGACTCAACAACTTTCTGCGCAAATCCGGGGCTGCCTGACAAGCAGGCGAGGAGTAAAAGTCGAAAAGAAGCCGTGTCGAGTCGGGGATGAGCCGTAGCAAATCTGCGAAGAACCAATTGGATCTCATGGGAAGGCAAAGAACCTGAGACACGGCCTCAGTGCCACTAAGAAGAAAGGCATCAAGATAAGATGGGGAATGCAGCTTGATTTCGAAAGTAGTGGCAACCTATGTATGTCAAAAGAAGCATAAGCACGACCTCAAGCATCTAAAGTTGGCACAAACTAATTGGGAGAGAGAAGCATCTTTAAAGAACTTGACATTCGAGGGCGTAAGAGTGGTCGGACCTGATGCAAAGTCTATTGATAGCTCAATTAGAGGATGATAACAAATATCTACGTAATGTAGAGCGCTCACCACGAACCACATCGAGGCATTCGACGAGAAACGTCCGCAATGTTTGCCAGAGACGCCGATCTGAGGGTGCAGTGGTGACGCTGTCGCCAAGGGCGCGAACAACAATGAGCATGACTTTGAACGTCTTTTCTCTCATGTAAAGAGGAGTGTATGTCGCGTCGTTATGAGTCTCATGACTATCCCAAGCCCAAAAAGCACAACCGAGGCCCAAGAGCTTCGTCAAGACTTCTTCAGCGAGATTTCCCGGTTCAATGTAAAGGCCGACAATGCGAGTCGATGCCCTTTCAATCAACTCCATCCACTTGTCAACCATCTCAACCTTTCGCGCGAACACCTTCCACGAAAGAGTCTCTGACGCCGGAGGAAAGACCATGAACTGTGAGAGGCCCAACAAGACAGTCACCCATATATCTTGTTTAGAAGTGATGAGTTCGTTGTAGTCCAAAGGTAGGTTTGTGTCCAATAATTGAGTAACGTAGTTGTAAAAGTAATCGGGGTCTTCGAGGTTTTCAAACGATGCGAGAGGTTGGACGTTATTGGTGTTCATCGACGCGCAAATCGTAAGAGGGGAGATAATATACGCGTCAAATTACACAAAGGATTGGGTGTTGCACACCCAAAGCTGTTGGGAATGCTCAGCTATTATCGTTGAGAGTCATGGAGGGTTGGAAGTTGACATGAATATAGACTACGTAAATGATTGTCAAATCCAGATCAAGATTAGGTAACAAATGGCTACTGGTTCGGTCTACTTTCGTCCAGCTCGTTTCTTCGCTTTCGCTTTCTCTCTCTCCATCGCTTTCTCCTCAGCGCGCTCACCCTCAATTGAACCAAACACCCGTTTCATTCTCTCATGATAAGCACGATCTTTCTCTTTCTCTTTCTGCTGTTCCACGCCGGCCAAGAACTTGGCATCTTTGCGTAGTTCTCGAATGGCACCCTTCCTCTCCTGCTTATACTGGTTGCGCAACTTGGCGGCCTCGTTACGCTCGTGATCAGGATCTTGATGACGCAGGTAACTAGAGGTGGTCGTCTCAAATTTGGGAATATACGTGGGAATAGGAATCGGTTTGTGCGCTTGAAGGCGTAAAGGTTTGCGCCCTTGCCACGAAAACTTCAATAGCCGTCCTAAGCTATCACTCAAAGTAGTCAATTGAGTCTAATAAAAATTAATGAGTTGACAAGGAAATACTGATATCAGACACAACGAACCCGTAGGGCATCGGGCAGGTTGGTAGTGTCAACGTGTTTGACGATCTCCAATACAGGATCATAAAGCTCAATGAAACCTTCCAGACTTTTGTACATGTCAGCATATCTCCCCAAGAGGCTGAGTGCAAGACAAAGCAAATCAGCTTTCGCTTGCTCTGTCGGTTCATCCGAAAAGAGCAGGGCTGAGAGATTGGCTTTTTGTGGGATCACTCTGCTTTGCGCTTTGGTGTTGAAGGTTAAAGGCCGACACAAATCTGACCGGAAATCTGGGGAAGGAAAGGACCCCGGAAGTGATGCCGCTGTTTTGTAGTGATGAGGAGCGAGATGGAGTACTGTGTTGATTAGAAAATTGACTGCTTCGGGAACGAGTCGTTTCGAAAGTTCCTCGTAATGCAAGAATAGCGTACAGAGAAAAAGACCAGCGGCGATGTCAGATAGCGATCTAACGCGACTGAGGCCAAGGTAAGCCCCGAAAAGAACTCGAGTGGGTGAAACGACTGCGTGATTGAGATCACTTGTAGACCACATCGAACCAATAATACGTAGCAGACTAAGTTCTGACAAACCAGGCCATGTTCTCGCTTCTGGGTCAAGAGCCCCCCGAGAAAGACCGCGTTTCAGGTTTTTCTGCATTAAAGAGAGCTTCTCTACAAAGTGCTCTGCGACTTGAACAGGATAAGCCTTTGTGAGAGCTTCCAGGTGGGGCAATATCGACGAGACAAGAGAAAATCGCGGTTCTGGAGGAGTCGTGATATAGAGAATATGGTCTATGAGGATTGTTGCTAAAGTCTACAGATGTATGAGTTGGAAAGGGTTCATAATTTTTAGGATTGCATTCACCTGAAGCTTGAATTTATTGTCGGGACCTAGGCTCGTATGGTAAAGAGCACGTATTCGCTTGATGACCATTGACACATCGTCATCGCTAACATCATCCACGATGCTCAAAAATTCTTCGTGAGATGAGGGGCAAGGGAAAGTGAAGGGCAGCCCATTTGTTTTTGTTTTTCCTTTTGTCGAACTTCGAGACGTCGGCTTTTTGGCTCGGATTAGGTCTTCATGTTCTCCTTCCTCGGCTTCATTTTCTGAGTCGTCTTCATCATCTTCACTCTCTTCTAGCGAACTTTCCTCGTCATCATCTTCACCGCTTCCCTCTTCCTCGCCTCCAGAAGCTTCAGCTCCATTATCAACATCGACTGTGCCACTTAACCCAGCTCCAAGTCCATCCCACTCGTCATCATCAAAATCATCCTCCAAATCGTCACCTCCTCGCTTCCGCTTGCCCCGGGACTTGCCCTCATCCTCGCTGTCACTCTCTTCTAGACCTAGCATCCGTTTCCGCCGTCTTCGTTCAGCCGTCTCAAGCGCCTCCTTTTCCTCAAGTGCAAGCTCTTCTTCCGTCTTCGTCCGGTCCTTGGGTTTGGCCCGCTTGTCGAAAGCGAGTTCCCTTACATGTTGATCATAGTCTTCTGAGACTGTTGGGAGCGTTAGAACTGCGGGCTGAGATATTGTCACCGCTCTTGAGCCATCCAAGGGCATAGAGTCGTTCCCGGTATTGGAAGGGTCCGGTGCATAGATTAGAGTTCGTAGCACATCGAATTCTTGATCAAGTTCATGTCGGACATTATCATCATGTTCCCGTTCCATTTGTCTTCGAAGCTAAGAGAAATTGTATTACAGAGGCGAAGGAGAGCGGGAATACGGAACACTGACCTTATGCTCCTTACTTTTAGCTATCACTTCTGTCATAACCTCTGCCTTACTTTTCTTCCTAGCTGGCTGAGGTAGTAGAGAATTCAGGATGGATCAATCGAGACAGAGAGGGACATACCCCTATGCTATCCTTATCATGATCATCATCATCATCAAAACCTCCAAAGTGTGTATGCTTGACAATTTCAGCGTCAATTTTACCTGCTGAAAATTAGAACAATGAGTGGAGGGATAATTTTGACACAGACTGTACCTTCCTCATCATCATCCAACCCAAGGCCGACGTCGTCAAAATCATCTAGCTTGGATAAGCTCTGGCCATAATGTGTAAGTTCATCCTCGTCCTCTAGGTTGAAGGCTGTCCCTTTCGATGCTCGTTGCCGCTCCTTCGTAAATCGCTCGAGCATGCGTTCCTCCAGACTCATAGACGGGTCATTTTCACCAAATCGGCGATCTACAATACCTCCAGCCCGGCCTTTTTCGTGGAATTCCTTCAAAAGCGTTTTCTTGCGCTACATTACGAGAATCAGCGTAGTAGCTTAACAATTCATAAATAAACGTGCCTGTTCTATGCCTGCCTGGTTGCTCTGTGCAGGTTTCCCAGAGACACCTTTGACCTTCCGCCCACCAATATCGTGCTTGAGCTTTGTAACCTTAGTGTCGAATGGATTGAGTCTCTTGTGGATTTCCTCGAGCTTAGTGGCACGTTTCTCCTTATCCTTGTCCACAGAGGCAGAACGCTTTCGTTTCTTTCCTTGCTGTGATTTCCCTGTGACTCCGGCTTTGGATAGGGCTGTCTTTAATTGAGAAAGCTGGGATCCCTTCGCCATCGCGTTGAGCTGAGAGGATCTTCGCGCTCGAGGTTTTCCAAAAATTGTGATTGTGTGACGTTACGCGTGATCGCACACTTATAGCACGTGATCTATCGCGGCTTTCCGACTTCCGCCATTCGACCACGAACCACGCCCCCACGGTCACTCTGTGAACAGATACTTAAAGCTTGTGCTAGCTGACGGTTGCAAGTTACATCTACATCTACACAGGATTATTCACTTCAGAATCGCTTGTAGGGGTTTGTTTTGAAATAGACCGTGGGCAACAGCGCCCTCACCTTTCAAGGAGAACAATTCACACCTAAGGGCCGCCCAACCTCGTTACCTTGTCAACGTTATAACATGTGAAGATGGGGTGTATACTGGTAGCTGCTACCATACGATTCACTGTCTGACTTGGGTTACCGCTGCTTCGTTACTTATCCTTCATCTTGTGGTTCAAGTTGTGATACTTATGTTTTTTCCACAAATGCTTCCTTGACTTCACACGCACTGGCACCTGTTAAAAATGAAACCATTGATAACGTCTGCGGTGCCTTAAAGCCAAGCCTCCTCTCCTCTTTCTCACCGCAGTGGGGAAAACCGCTTCAAAGGAGAAAAAGAGACTCCTGTTTGACGGCGAGCCAATGCGTGCCCGTTCTATAGCCTTCTCACGATAACCCCAGTCATAGCTACACATCTGCTTGAAGCATGTAAGTACTAGTAATCCAACCGAGCAAACTTGATCATGATGGGGCTCTTGAGTCAAGTTCCTTTTTAGCGTTCAACCGAGAAACGCAGGTGCAAGTGGGTACTTGTATGTATACTACAGTATTTGCATAGTTGTGTCCTCAAACCGATCCTTCTATCCTATGTGCCTTATGAGTCGTTGTGCGACCGTCGACGGCATCTCTATTCGCTATTTCGAGTAGACGCCATGAGAACAATGTGGCTATTATATTGTAGCGGAGGTAGATATCAGAATAGTAACATAGTAACAATGTACACGATGTCCAATTAACTCAGACGTCGACTTATGCTCGGATCTAAATATGTATCACATTGTGAAGTGTCTTTTACTCGTTACCAGCCTGACCAATCGTGCCGCGACCCAAGTGGGCAGGCTGGTAACGAGCCTAGTAAGTATTACTATAGATATTTATCTGAATCTTCCATTGTATTCGTGAAGGAAGTCCTCAATCGATAACCCTCCGTTCCATCGCTCTTTGGTAGGAAGGCCTGTCAATCAACCCCCGTCATTGTGTACTGTATGTAACCTGTCCTTGCCATCTATTCATTTGGGTAATGAATAAAAATACTCATGTCAGAGGTATTTAAGCTCTAATCGATCGAAGAACGTCATACATACATAAGACTTCTGATGCAAATACGATGGATAAAGAGTAATAATTTCTATGTATTACCGAGGGTTGAGGGATACATATGAAAACTGAAAGGAGTGAACATAATGACATTTCGTCAATCGTAGTCCCTCCTGCGCGAACGTGCCTCACGCCCATATGGAGATTCACCCCGCTGTCCTTCAATTGGAGATCCGGTGGGACGCCTACTTCGATTGTCTGGAGAGCGAGAACGAGGTCGAGAATAGGCGCGTGACGTCGGTGAATGACTCCGTGTCCGAGAGTGATATCGCCTTCGGGGTGAGGGAGAGCGAGGCCGACCTCCTGTCTCACCTCGATGTCCAAGTGAAGTCAGAATATCCTCCACTCCCCTTACCCCCTCTGACTTTTGCTTCCGGGCACGTTTCTCTTTCTTCCTGGCTTTTCTCGCCCGTCGTTCTTCTGGTCTCTCGTCCTTGTGTTTATTTTTTGACTTATGCTTCTTGGATTTCTTTAGGGCCTTTTTCTCCTTTCTCTGTGCCAATAGGTAATCGCGCATTGGATCTTCAGGGTCAATTGGAGGAGAAGACGACGCGTCAGAGTCTGATTCGGAAGCGTCATCTGGATGACATTCTTTGGAATGAGCAGCGAAAGACAGAGTCCAAGAGATGAACCCACCCATTATCATTTCAGGCTTTGCATTGAGGCTTTGTTCCTCTGCTTCGACCCATTCACCATCGTTCCCCTTAACTTTGGGTTGTTTGTAGTTCTTGACATGATCAACACGGAGAGTCCTATCTAGAACCTTGGCTCCGTTGAGGTTATCCACGGCGAGTACGGTAGACCGTTGATCCTCGTACATGAGAAACCCAAAGCCCTTCGTCTTGCCCGTTTCCTTATCCCGAGGTAGGTTCACGTCCATAACTTCACCATATCTTGGGGCATAAAGTTAGTCAATCGTACCATGGATGATAGATATAGATACTGACTGGGAAAATATTGTAATGACATCGCCCTCAGTGAGGTCAAAATGTAGACCACCAACGAAGATATAAGCAGAATCCTTGTATTCGTCGTGCCATGAAGCACCAGAGACGCCCAGGTCAAGTTCAAGTTGATTGATTTTGTTAATTTCTTTGACAACACTGAGGAATACATGCAAAGTTAGTGTCCAGTTCAATAACTCTCTGTTGCAGACAACTCACTTCATCGCGGTGGCGTGAACAGAAGGTGATTTCCCACGGTCTTTGACAAGAGCTGAACCCGTAAATTTTCTAATCCACTCTCACATTTTCAATGGCTTCGTTTTCGTTGCCGCCCATTCACGACAACCCCGATGGCGGCTGGGGCCCGTCGTCGTCCAACATGTCTGACCAATTCAAATTCAAAGATATCCCTTACGCGCCGTACTCAAAATCCGACAAACTTGGTCGTTTCGCAGATTGGAACGATCTTTCATCCGACGGTCGCCAGAATGCTACCGGTGTTCCAGCCACGACAAACATTCGTGGAGGAGGTCCTGGAGGTCGTAGAGGAGATAGGAATCAAGCTTTTGGCAGTGGAACTGCAAGTGCCTTTGCTTATTTCCACGTAGAGGACGAATCGTCTTTCTCTCTCGTCGACAACAAAGCTGCTGCTCCTCGTAGGGGGAGTGCATTCACTCGTGGGAGAGGAGCTTCACGTGGTACTACAACGTATCCTGCTAGAGGAAATGCCAGGGGAGGGCGTGGAGGCCCTACTGGTCGTGGGCCCCAGGCCCAACGTGGTGGAAGGAGAGGTTGGAGAGATTGGGAGAAGGTTCGTCTATATAGCCTTACCATCCCGAGTGGGATTTCATCTCCCACAGAACAATCGCACTCGCGAGTCGTCTGTTGTCATTTCTCCACAATGGGCTATATTGGAAGAAATCGAATTCCACCGACTCGCTAAACTTCGTCTCGAAGTCGATGATCCCGAAGAAGTGTAAGCCTAGCTTTTGCTTCATTTACCTTGATATGGATTATGAGCGACGCACGCAGGGAGTCCTATGGCAAGTTGTTCGCGTACGATAAGTCATACGATCGTGTTACGACCAAGACTGAACGTCCACTACAATTGGTCGACCGCATCAAGTACAACACCACTACTTCCGATGACCCTGTCATCCAGGAGGTGCGAAAGACTTTTTTTTTTGCGCTAATCTTTTGGTTGACGCTCTCATTAGCTTGCCAGCAAAAATGTCGCCAAGGTGTACACCACAGATGTCATTCTCAGTGTTCTTATGTGTGCCCCCCGCTCTGTATATCCTTGGGACATCGTCATTGTTCGTGAAGGAAACAATATTTTCTTTGATAAACGAGATGGCGGCCCCTTCGACACCGTCACTGTCAATGAAAACGCTGCTGACCCTCCTCAAGATCCTACACCTCCCAACCCAAATAACCCCAATGAGAAGTCCGCTGCCTCTGAAGTCCCTTCAATAAACTCTGCTACCTCTCTCTCCTTGGAGGCCACTTATATCAACCAAAATTTCGGGTTCCAGTCCGTCATTGAGAAGGCTCCCCCAGTTGCGGTTGATTTCGCCAATCCTAACCCGTTCTACGGCCCAGAAGAAACCGAGCCTCTCGCCTCATGCGGGTATCGATACAGGCTCTTTGACCTCGGCATCACAGAGGATGAAGACATCAAGATTTGTGTCCGAACTGAGGTTGATGCCTATTCTCCTGGACAGGGTAATCCCCGAGAAGGACAAGGTTTAATAACGATTCGTGCGCTGAATGAATTCGATCCGCGAGCCCAGGGCGCTGGCGGCGCTCCCGATTGGCGATCCAAGCTTGATTCCCAACGGGGAGCCGTTGTTGCTACGGAGATGAAGAACAACAGTTGCAAGCTTGCCAAATGGACCGTACAGAGTGTATTGGCCGGAGCTGAACTCATGAAAATCGGGTTCGTGATAAACCGTCTTGTCATTGACCGTCCATCCAGGATCCTCTGACTGACATTACTCCACTTTTGTAGTTACATATCGCGTGCCAATGCCCGCGATAACACCCGTCATGTCATCCTGAGCACAGCTTCGATGCGTCCAACTGATTTTGCCGCTCAGCTCAACGTATCTTTAGCTAATGGTTGGGGAATTGTCCGAACAGTCATCGATATGTGCATGAAAATGCCCGAAGGCAAGTACGTGCTAGTTAAAGACCCGAACAAAGTATGTGATGGTTATTTTTTGCTTGCCCCTATTGTTTATTGATGTATTCCAAGCCCTTGATCCGTCTCTACTCTGTACCTTTGGGAACATTCACAGGTGATGATGAAGATGGAGAGGCACAGGAAGAGACTTTTGAAGAAGATGAATAATAGGGAAATACACTTGACATCTGACTGATACTGTCAAAGCCTGAAACCCTTCTTAAACCCTTGATCATCTAAACATTGACTGAAAGTTCTGGTTGCCTCCGACGGTTCCTCAGGCCTCACGGTCTGTCAGAATTAAGGAGAGCTAAGTAACGTTTCGACAGCAGCTTCGATGTTTGGGCTGTGATCACAGGACATGGTGAGCTCTATAGCGAACAGGAAGACAGTCAGTCATCATACCTGCGCTGAAGTGCAGCGACGACGACATCTCGTTGTACATCGGGGAACATCGTTGTCAATTGATTGATTTCTGTCTCGGGTGGAACCCGAATGCCGGCAGCAGCTTGTTCTGCTCGACCTGTTAATTCATCTACCCACTCCCTCATCACAGAACCAGACCCGCCATCGGAGCTCCGGTCAGCATGGCGATGCCGTGGAGTAGCAGCCCCAGCAGAAGATCGGGCCGTGGTAATAACTTCTTCATTTTGCGGTGTTGCATTTGTGTTTCGGGTCGTGGCAGCTCTTGAGTCATCAGGAAGAGCTCGATTTGATCGACGAGGTGGACGAAGTGCTCCCACCAGAGGAAGCAGGAACCGAGTGCCAAGGCTGACCACTGTTGGGGGAAGACGATACGCCTTTAGGTTGGCCAAATCTGAACGATAGATTTGTCCCACGAAAATGCCAATGATAGCCACAGCCACCGAGTTTGGTACACGGCTGATTGCTGTCTGTCATTCAAGAATTTGGTCCCTTTGGATTTTGGCGTAATATTCAAAAAAAGAAAAAAAGGAGAAAGCCGAACCTGTACTGCAAGTAAATATAGGAAGCTTTTACTGTTGAGAGGGACGCCAAAAATTCGATATTTATAAGCGGTGGGAACAATCCGAGAATATTGATACAATATGCTGAATATCAGCGCTGAGGGACCCGTTGCAATGTGATTAAGGCCGATGCGGTGAAAGAGCATTAATGACACGAATTCCAGTATAGTCGCTAGAATCAAAGATACCACGACGAATGACTAACATCATATATTAATTAAGCATTCCGTAAAGTGCAAAAAAAAAATCACTCACAGCAAACTTGATGCTTCCAAACTGACGTTCGACCTGGATCCCAGCATTGAAGAGTAGGAGTTGTGCGATGAATAGGTCACTTGAACTGGAGAAAGCCAGGTGGTGGAGAACTAGCCTCCAATACTAGATGGAATGTCCACTTCAGGATTGGTTCACGATCGTTTATGACCGCCACGTAAGGGGACGCTACCTGGTGGTGACGAGACAAATGGGGGACGAGCTAGGGGCAGAAGTCAGCTTGTACTAAGCGCGTTCACAAGGCCGCTGCACGCAAACTAACCTGCAAGTGGAAGTAATGCTTCACGTCAAACAACCCAGCTAGGATGGACGTAAGACCATAGCCCATCATGAGCCCTGAACATCGTGGCCTGAATAAGAATGCATCTACCGCTTTCTATTAGAACGCACCTTTTGTAACCGAGGCATTCTCGAAAGACATGTGTATCTATGAGGAGAGGTTGAGTATGTCAAGTTAGAAAACCGTGGGAGCATTCTATTAGCACAAGTCGAACGTGGGGGTTGCCATAGCTTTATTTTGGCTTTATTGGAGTCTTATCATGTCTCTCGACCCTATGGCATAAGCTTGCTTCCCTGACCAGCGTCCAAGTCACTCTCTGGATTATCACAAAACTGTACCCCAAAATATGAGCACCTGTCCCCTTGTAATTCGTCTTGTGGAGTGTGTCTACCTCATCTGGGTTATGTGGGCTGCCATACAAATGTACTTCTCTGCCCCACGTCAGCTGCCCAAGCCATTCTATCTCGGTTACCCCCAACAACCTCTAAACCCTTTATACGGCTCGGCCGGCATGCCCCTTTTTGACATGAGGGGAGCTTTTTAAAATATCTTATCTTCCTTTGCTTCCATGGGAAAAAAACAAACTTGGCGGCGCGGGGGGGGGTGTGTCATGCCAGTGTGGTTCACGGGAAGTGGCTAACTATGACTACTTATTACGGCAGCATTCTTGGTGACTTGTTCACATTCCCGGAGATGGAGATGGTGGCCCAAGGTAATTCTTTGAGTTTGACCTGACCCGACCCGACTCGCACCGTGGAAAAAGAAACACTTCCTTCGAAAATGTTACTTACTGACTTACTTACCTCTGTGTTGTCTGCATGGACATGGACCGGAACATTGCGTAGCTTCTGCGTCATGTTGTCGTCCTCCTGATCAGGGTGCACCCTGGCAAGAAGCGTCAAACTTTGGCCGCCTCCGCTGGTGAAGGGGGGTGTTGAACCGTACCTTTTTCTTTTCTTTTCAATACCCATAATTTCTTTCGAATCCCCTATGCTCAAGGCCGACCCTCTCTAGAGCCACCGTCAGGGGCCCGGCGAGAAGACGATTTATTTTGTTTTCGTGTCTGTGTCAGTCAGCTGGCCTACGAGGCAATATACCCATACCCCCGATGCTTCTCTGTGTCCTCTGTCTTGTTCCTGTCAACACTATATCCTGGGACGATGTTTCCATATACATCCACGAGTCGACTCTGCCGAACAGGTCATGACATCTCATCCACCGGAAAAGCATGTATGTCATCATGGCAGTAAGAAACCGTCAACTTAAGAACCTTGTCAACCTTGCGATCTTCAGCCGCCCACTTGAGCGGTTCCAATTGAACTACTTACACAGATAGGGTGGCATGGCATCCCAAGTCTAGAAGCAGGTTTTCTCATTACAGAGCTCATTTCACTTTACTTACAAGTCCTCGGTGAGGTCTTGCGCGCCCTTACCCTTGGTATGCTATCCCTGCTCAGACCCAGGTGACCTTGCCCAGGGCCATTGCGGCGTGAGCAATGAGGGATTGAACGCTTCTTCGTAGGCCCCTCTCATGCTCCCTGAAACCGCGGCTGAAGCGATCGATAAGGACAAGAGAGGAGTATGTACGATGTACGATGGTTCAGTGGCGCGGGGGGGGCAGTCAAGAACGCTCTGCCGGTTTCTATTCAAAGACGTCTATGTATCTCTATCTCGACGGCTTCCTTCCCCCGCCTGTCAAATGGGGAGTGTGTCCAGCCAGCGACCTTCTTCAGGTCTGAATCTGGAACTGGAACTATCTATGCGGCCACTGATATACGGCTGTCTGTCTCTGTCGCTGCCTATTTTTGAAGGGGAAAAGTTAGATTTTGACTGGCGCAGCGTTAAAACAATAGGGTATTATTGGATGGCTTAGTATGGCCGAAGGGATTCACCCTCGGCAGATATATACTGCTTACGTTGTCTGGGAGAAGAGAAAAAATAATTGAGATGACATAGCATCGGTAGTGCTTCCTGCCTTGCTGTAATAGCAATTAAAAATTCGGGATAGACTCCCTTCTGCAAGCTGACTGACTGACTGACACCCAGCATCATATACTGATGCTTCCTTTCAGCAAGTCCTGCTTTGCATAGCAATTTAGACTGCGCTCTGGCGCTCGGGCAACCTTGACTGAGTTAAGCGTCATATGTACTTACAGACGGCCGTACGCCGGGGACAGATGCAGATGCTTCTAACCTACCTTAGGGAGGTACACCAGCTCGAGCTCCATGATCATGGTTTTTCAAGACTCTTAGTTTCTATTACTGAATGATGAAACGCGAAGGAATCTCTCACTTCAGACATAGCACCACCTGGATCATCGACCTCATTTTCACGTTATGTGACACACCAAGCCTGCGTTCGAACACAACACTGCAATCGGGGAATCGCCGATTCGGAGGTCTAACCCCCGACGTATGCAAAAATGGCGCTGACGGAGGAAAATTTATTATACGACCTCGTTGTGCCAACGTGGGGTAATCGAGATTTTGAGCGAGTCTTTTGTTGAGAGCTGGATCCGCATGGGCGGGTTCTCCGAGGACACTGGACGTAGTTATACCTAGTTCCTTATTGGCAAGGGCACGACACGACGATCACCTAACCACTTTTTTCGTTCGCTGGGTGCTCCGCAGGTCTCGCATTTGGTGTTGACGACTGGAAGGCTTCTTTTGGTGAGATGGTATCGAGGTGAGTTATCTCATAGACGTCGGACGAGCGGGCAGGGCACGGGACCGAGCGGGATGGCGGGCGGTACCGGGGATTGACCGGGGAAAACGGAGACGAGTGGTCGGGCTGTGGGCAGGCACACCGGCTCGAACCAAGGGAGTGGAATTGTTTCGAGGGTGAGAGGGTGGCCGGGGTCGCGGTGGCGGGGTCCGAGATAACGCCGGGGGGAAACCCGATATGGAAATGCCCCATAGGTATTTCTCTTGGAGGAAGGACGGGAGGACGAGCATGGATTCCCTCCACTTTGAGCCCTACTACTCTGACGTCGCGAGCACGCCGCGCACTCCGTCCCCGCACGACCTGCCCTTTGCCCCGGACTACAAGCAGCTCGAGCCCCGCATCTTCGACGACGACCCCCAGTACTATCCCCCCCAGCCCTTCTATGCCCGCGGCTCCCTGCTCCAGGAGCTCTACGACGAGCAGCAGCAGCAGCCCGAGTGGCCCCACCGCCAGGACTACCACATCGTCCGCCGCGCCACCTTTCCCTATGTCCGCCACGACCGCGATGTCCCCCTCCAGTACCCGCCCTTCTTTCCAGAGCCCATCCCCGAGAACCCCGAGTTCCGCTTCGACGACTCCCCGCCCATCAAGCTCGAGGACACCCCCGCCTCCTTCTACACACGCCCCCCGCCCCTCTCCTATCTCTCCCCCGCCCACCCCGTCCAGCACACCGACGACGCCGCGTCCAAGGAAACCCAGTACCTCCGGCGCCGCTGCTTCAACTGCCACACCACCGAGCCTCCCTCCTGGCGCCGCTCCACTCTCAACCCAGGCAAGATCGTCTGCAACAAGTGCGGTCTCTACGAGCGCCCCCATCTCCGCCCCCGCCCTCTCCGCTTTGACGAGCTCCGCGCAGGCAACAAGGCCCGCCCCAACCCAAAGTCCAAAGCCGCACTCAGCCCCAAGCCCAAGATCTCCTCTGCCGTCGTCAAGAAAGAGCCTCGCGAATTCGGCCTAGTCCGTCGCAGCTCCATCTCTTCTTCGTCCTCTGTCCATTCCGGCAGCGGCGCAAGCGACTGGGACGATAACGGTCCGTCTTCTCTCCCTTCTCTTTTCTCTAATCTAAAACACCTCTAGTATCCGTCTACTCATCCGGCTCAGCGCCCCCTACGTCGTTCAACTCTCCAAACACACACACATTCCCACTCGAGCGCGACTCCCAATCGCCCCCGCGCGACGGCGCCATCCGTCTCCCCAACGCACCTCTCTCCGACCTCGCACACAAGCCGCCGTACTACTCCCCTCCGACCGCAAACGAGTGGCAGCCTCCATCGGCTCCGGAGATGGAGATTTCCATCCCCCCGCCAACAACCGAGGAGCCGCACGACTCTGCGTCGGTGTAGATACAACAAAAAAGGCTTCCCATTCAGATCATACCAGCCAGCGCGAGCGCGATACCACCACCACACCCCCAATCGAATATTTATTGGCACCTCCCTCCGTTGTACTAATACCAGCCAGCGCGAGCGCGATACCACCACCACACCCCCAATCGAATATTTATTGGCACCTCCCTCCGTTGTACTAAAAAGCCTCTCCACGCATGATAAATGAATGTATCATTGGATTCTCTCTCTCTGGACCTCTCTTGATTTCTATACTTATTTATTGATTTATATACCATACCCACCCCCCTTGAAGTTGTAGAGGCTTTTTTGTGTTTGTTTCTTAGGCAGAGTTGAATACATACCACCTTGTGTACGAGTAGTGTGTGTGTGGGAAACTTGAATTGGATAAACGGATTTAACGCGTGTAATTCGAAACAGTGGACGTGTCGCGCGCGCTCGTGGATTGATGCGTTGAACGCTACATTACCCTTCCTCCCGGCCCTTGTGCCTAAGTCCCTCCCATCAAACCCTACGTTATACGCACACACACACACGCGGGGGTGATCACGCGGATGCGCGTGCGGAGAGTTGTCGGGGCGGGCGGGTGTAGATGTTTGGCCCGCCGGTGGGTGAGTCAGGTTGTACATATGTAGGACTCGTATTGGTAGTTTCAACTTTCAAGACCCGCGGCACATCAATTGTGGTTATGGACACACAGACCAAGGATGAACAATGATCACGAAAAAAAATGCATATAGTTCATAAGAGTAGACGCGTTCCCGACGTCAAATCATTATGGACACATACATAGACCCGGAACTTTCTTTCTTTTCGCTCCTGAATCTTTTTTCATATTATCAATATCAGACCAAGTAATTAGGGATGAACAATGGGCCCACCGGGGGGATGGATGGAACTTTCTTTCTTGGCCCGATGTCAATGGGACGGGTCGCAAGTAAGTAAGTAAATATGTATCCTGCCTGTGAACCCTGAGCCTGGAACTTTCCAAACTTCGCTCTCATATAGTTTACGCGCGCGGGGGGTAATTTAGGGTTTTGGGGCAAAAGTTATTCATACAGTAGGTATTGCGCCGATGTCAATGGGAAACGCCACGCTTGACGTCGAATGCATAAAAAAAATAAGTAATGAAAATGAAATGAAGAGGCAGGCGCTTGCCCTTGCCCTTGCCTTGCCTTGCTATTTTTGTCATTTTTTTTCCATGGCCCTTGGGTTCCCGCCATTAACTACTTACCGATATCTAACATAGGTCGTTCCATACATACCACCATACATACTTACATTTACATGACGTCGAATTCGTTTTTCAAGTTTACTTACTAGAAGCTCTGTTCCTGAAATTGGACGTGCGGCGTCGCGGTCCCGCCCCATACACTTCCGACCAACTCGAAGTGAGGCTCGACCATGGTCTAGTAGCATGTGAAAGGGATAATTGTACATACCTATTCACGTCATAGTCCCGCCCGCCTGGGGTCATATTAGTGCCGATAAGTACCCTCTCCATAATTCTTGGCGCATGACATGATCAAACAACCAGACCCTTTTCTCGTCGGTGAGTCACGTCCTGCCCGCCGGCGGCGGCGGCGGCGCGCGCCAACCATGGGGTGGGAATTTCGCAGGGGTATGAATATACACACCGAATGGAGAATTCGTACGTCACCGTGACCTTGTTCAACCCTGCACCTTCTCTTGTCTGTACTTACTTATGGGTAGGGCCGCGCGTCTTTTTTTTTTTTTTTTTTTTTTTTTCCATTTCGCGTTTTTCCGGAGACTAATACGTAAGAAGAAGGAACAAGAAAGAAGAAAGAAAAACAAATTGGAATTGGCAATGGCAATTGTTTTCTCGAATTCGAAGAAGAGAAGTGGTTGGTTTTTTCTTTTGACGAAAATGTGGGACGCCGGCGGCCCGCGCCCGTGCCGCAAATTGCAATTATTCACTTGTGCTCTTCAACTGCTCTTCAACCCACCCACCTACCGGGCTTCACCCTTCCCGAAGTCACACTGCTATGCTCCATTCCAGCTTTCGACTGGGGCCCCATTATTTGGCACCGGCATTTGCTCCCGTTCGACAGCCTTGGCTTGGACAGAAGGTACTCCATTGTTAGCGATGGTGTTTCCTCCCTCGGTATTTCCCGAGACAACCCTATTGGCCGCGCCGCAGGCCTTGAAAGCTTCCTTGCCAAACACTCTGACGGTGAAAATACACAGCGCGCGCTACTAGGAGAAAGAAGGCCGTTCTTCATAAGGGGTCGGTTCAATGTGGTATCAGTGTGCACACCCACCAGCGGGCGGTGTCACGCGTATGTCGGAGCTTCTTTTTTAGAGTTCGTTCACGCTGAGCAGCCGTGGAGAAATCCAAGAAACATACATACATTACCCCCCCCCAGTTAACCGAGGAGAAGTTCCTGTCCATCACACCCCAGGCTCTAAATGTTCAACGAATGTCCAAAGCTAGTCTGGTGTGCAATATACGAACCTTGTAAAGAAGTTTCGCAAAACTGCATCCCTGCAAATGCTTCCGCCAGGGGGGGGGGGCGCGGCCACCCACCACGGAGTCAGCTAGCTATTCTCGAGCAACTCCGTCCCAATCTCGCTCTTCTTTGAAATTGCCGTACTCGTCTTCACCACAAATAGCTCCCCTTTCTTGACGTTCTTCATGCAACTACGGCGGCCGATGGTATAAGAAAAGCCTAGGAAGCCAGAAACGAAGGTTCAATCCACGAGGAACCAATTGGACCCGGTCCAGGCGGTACCTTGGCATATTTGCTCAAGGCCAATGAGCCACATTCTCCTATCTCATAGGCGCGCTACCCTGAAGGCTAACAATCCCATAAATGGAACTTCTACAATAGAACAACTCTTGTTACACACTGAATAGACTAAAGGTTCGTTTTTTGTCCGCAAGGGTCAACGTTGAACAGAAAATAGCGTCATTATCATTTCGCTTAAGATTATGCTACGTCCGTGCGCCGACCGTCACATGGGGACGTCCGATACGGTCCTCCTTGGACTCTGGTAGAGTTTGGCTAATCGTTGAAACAAGAAGTGTCGAGTAAGGAAAGGGGTCACTCGGGCTGTGTTTCTACGTACATACGAACGTTTTGAAACGCATCATCTACAACCATCGAATGTCATGGAATACCTATCAACCCTTGGTCAGTTCGAACACAATGTTCTTCGGTTCAAGCTATCGCCTTCAAGTTACACTGGAACAAGGGGGAAAGTATCGCCCTTTTCAACTGTGGGAGATGTTTCCACCTCACTCCCAGGAAGAAGTTCAAGGGCAATGAATTGAGCATCACACCCGAAAAAGGTCAGAGGGCTAGGTCACAAGGCATTGTTTTGAAACGTTAGAAGCGCGCCTATATCCAGTATATGTCACCTTTACCATCGGAGAGGGGTTGGGAAAACATTAATGAACTTCGGGACTCCCCACATGTAGTCCTCTCTAGTCGTGGGCTTTCGCGCGCATGAGTGGATTGTCCATTTCCTCACACGACATTCAAAAGACCATAGATATTTTCAACCCGGCGTCTTTATGATCAGGCGGGGAACAGCTTTCGGCCGATGTGTACGGCACGCAAGAGCAGTTTATACATACATGTACGGCGGACAGGAGTAGCATATTGTAAAGGTAGACGAAGAACGCTCGGAGAACTCACAGCAATTTTTTCACGCACCCTAGAATGGTTATACTGGCGTGTTTGAACGCGGGAATTGCGGGGTTTGTATCTTTGAGTGTATATATAAAGTTCCTCGGAAGGTTGTCAGTGAGAATCCGAAGGTCGAGGAGAATTGGTGGGCCGGTCGGAATCTTAGGAAATCATCAGGTGGTCACTGCTGGAAATGACCATGACCGGGAGAGGAACTTTAATTGAGCCCTGCGAAGTCTACAACCTTGAGGTTCCTCTGCCTTTCTTTAACATTTGGACACCTCCGCTAGTGTCGCTGAGCTAGGTAGGCACCGTGACTTTTCCCGTGCCGAAACCGCGGCATCGATGCACCACCGAAGTGTAGAACATTCGGTAAAGCTCGGATCTTATGGGTTGCATTGGGTCAAATGGAGGTCTCCTCAAGGGTACATACAACCTTGGAGCAAGTGGTGACAAGTGGAACGAAGAGATAACTACGGTTGCGCGAGTTGTGGCGTTGAACCATCTCAGAGATGTCTCCTCTTCAGCAACCATACACTATCGGCCAAATTAGGTCAAAAGGAACAATACAGGTCTGTATGATGACATGTCATCTGATGAGTACATACAGTGACTGCGAGCCAGCTTCCCAAGGCACCGACTCAAGAAGTCGAAGGCGCGTCTCTTGATCCTGGCCAAAAGGAAATTCGAATGTTGTCCTCCGAGATCTGACCTCTAGATGTACATGGAAGATCGCAAGAAACTCCATGCATACCGGTGAGAATGCAGCAGCCCCCATGACCCGTCAACTCCCTCAAAGTAACTCTGCTGTAGTCTCGTCTGGTACCTGAGCTAAACCCGGTTGGACATCGAAGCAATGGAGCCGTTGCAGGGCTAAAGGTTGACTTCGTTAAAAGTGGATCCACTCCAAATATGAATGAGACCATACTCGGTCATGTCCATCCTGACTGCAAGTAAGGAAGTGGTTAAACAGAGGCTAGACGTTATCAGCTCGCTTGCACATGGTTACTGCCTTTCGCTTTGAGTATTGCTAGAGCGCTTTAGCATGGAACGGCTTCTTGCGACACGTCCACGCCTTCTCCAGCACAGCATCCCCTCAAACTTCGATCGCGAATGTGACACAGATTCCCAGAAGTTCCCTCGGGCTGTCAAGATCACTCAGATCTAGTCCAGGTAGTTGTGACTACAAGTGACGTTTGATGGGACCACAATGCTTGAGAATTTCGTACCCGTTCAGGCAATAGGCCCATGCGGGGTCAAGTTCTATACTCGTCCGAGAGGGTGGCCCCACGCAAAGGAAGCAAAGGAAAGATAACGGGTATGAGGCGCGCTGCTATCACTGGGATGCCGGACGCAGTAAAACTCGGTCCAACTTGAGTGTATTCTTCATGGGTGAAATGGAGCGTGGGTCCGCGGATGCCTTGCTAAGATCCCCAGCTTCAGCTTGCTCCAATGTGTGCATCTTTTCCCGACTCCAAAAATTGGAAAGGTAGGATAGGCCAAACGCAGTAAGTCGAGTACCAATCCACTGGGCTAAAGATACGCCGGGTACAAGACCAATTACATCCTTGACATCCCAGAAGTCTCGGTGGTGAGTAACCCGGCCTTGTTCGTTGAAGGACAGGCGGGTAACTACGTGGAGTTGGAAATGTAAAGGGGATGGTACGGAGAGCGATGTGCCGGGGACACGAAGTGAAGGAGAAGCAGAGTAGTGTTGCGCAGACGATGGCAAGCCAGAGACCGAAACTAGGGAGTCGGTGGATCCCTGTGACCTAGTTTCCTCGTCGTGGATCCCTGGGAGAAGTAGGATATTGAGAGTATGCTCTACGATCGTTTTTTTGTGGCCATCTACGTATACATGAATGGTGTCTTCTTTCGGCGATTTCTGTCCATTCACTCACCAAAACTTTCATTCTCACAGATGTCTCCCATCTCGGTCCAGACTCGAAGGCCTCGGAAGAGGACATTGTCGTTTCTGATCCTTTCGGGGACTTTTAAACGAAAAAGAGTACAGAACATGGCAAGTGGGCGAGGAATATCGATTGAGCTGAGTTGGCGAGAGAGCAGGTGGATATCAGCGATGACGGATCGTGAAGTGGCCGTTAGAAATGGGTTCTCGTAGCTACGAGAGAAAGTTAAGGACAGGCTGGGTGTACTAGATTGAAAACTTACACTACAGACAAAAGTTGTATAAAACAGCAAAGATTACACTAGGAGAGAAGACTCACTAGCATTGGGCTCGTAGAAACGGTTGATCAATTCCATCGACGACGTACTGTCTCCGTAGACGAATTCGCAAACGTCGAGCGAAGTTGCGCGAACTGACATGACAGACATTTCGGAAAACTCGTCAAGGCTTGCATGGCGAGTATGTGAGCTGCGCATCGTGCCTAAGGCAACCGCCATAGAAGGGAGGATGTGGGTCGTCGTGGTCGTTCTCGGAACAATTACTTCACATCAATTTGAACAAAGAGCCATCACTTCACTCGATCACTTGATCTGGCATCGTATGTAGCTAGTACATACTCAAATTTACAAGAAATCTTTTGAAAGAAAGAAAGATTTCAAGTTTAAACTTTGAAAAAGCCGACTACTCTCTCGCAGGGGTTCCCTTGAACAACTGCATAGGTAGCCATCTTCAGATATAATTTGATTTTCATTCGTCTTTAAGTGTTTCTTCACCCCTTAATCCTTGTATCTCTCGGTAACTAAGGAGCATCGCTCTTACTTGCGATGCAGACGGACTACGCGCTAGCCGGACTAGTATAGAATGCGTGGTCTAGTAATCAAATGCCTTAGTCGGGAGATGCTTCATCCTAGATAAATTTGATTCTCGACCGATATTACGTTAAATAAGTAGACCTGGTCACATTTATGCATATGAATCACCTTACTTACGCCACACATTTTAAAGTAGAGGAACTGGAAGAACTTGCCTCCAACTGCGAAGTTCCTCTCTGAAATTGTCACATATTTATGGGTGTTGTTTTTACAGGCAAGCTTCGTGACGCAACCCAATTACGCCTTTACCTAAAGCTTCAATCCCAGCTGTGCCTTTAACGAAATAAGATTAAGGAGAATCAATACTGTCACGGTGCTGCGGGCGCTCGAGCCTCACCATGTCCTAAACCCTCTCAATAGTTTCCATTCGACTGCTTCCCAACAAAAGACTCGTCCAGACAGACGTGTACCGCTCCTCGAATGTCCCTAAACACCGATAGAGTCGTCCAAGCCTTTCACAATGTCCAAAGGTGCACACATCCAAAGAGTTCTTCGTTTCCCGTTAACTGACCAATAATTTAGCTCTGTCGCAAGACGCAGCCATGACTGTGAACAGGCTCACCCGGCCAATACAGTTACGAACCGTCTGAACGCCCTTTTACAAGACTCTGGTCCTGGATACATCCTCAAACTATGTCCTAGTCAAACTTACCTCATTCAAGCCCCATTAGCCTTTGGAGCTGCCAATCAAGAAATAAGCACTTTGGGATATCCAACCGGTGATGAACGAGCCTTGCTTGTTGTAAATGGAACAATCAACGACGATGGAACTGGACATACGACTGCTGTGGACGGCACATGCTTGTCTTGCTCGGGCCTGAAACTTCGTAATGTACAAGTGAGCTCACCCTCCATCTTAAGGCTCCCGATCCTTTTTATATCTGTATCTACAGATTGACGGGGCACGAAGAGGTGCACCCCCTGTTAACGGAGGAGCCAACATCGAAATGGGGGGTGAGAACTCTGACCATGTCGTCGAGTTCGTGCATTCATATGACCCAAGGGGCTGGTCATGCCTCCACGTTGCTGAAGGAAGCCTCAATTGCAATAACACGCTGGTTCAGAATAACGATATCGGCCCATGTGGTTCAGACGCATTCCAAGAGTGGGCCGATGGCATCAGCATGAGTTGCATGAATAGCGTTGTGAGAAATAACATGATACAAGGTGCGACAGATGGTGGTATTGTGGTGTTCGGTTCTCCAGGAACCCAGGTGTACAACAACACGATATGGGTGTTAAATGTGAGTTCCAAATAAGCGTCTCATGTCTCCAAAGTTAAATCCCCTGATTTAGCATACGCTCCTTGGAGGTATCAACATGGTTGACCACGATCCATTCGATGGCGACTTTGCTGGCACTGTCGTCACAAATAATACCATTCTCGGTGGCTTTGCGACGGATACTGAAGAACCAGGTGAAGCTCGGGGAAATAATTTCGAAGGAGCAATAATCAAGTGAGACTATGCTCGACTACAGCACACCGAAATACCCAACTTACTCTCCGTGTACTAGGATGGGGATAGCTATCGGCCCTCGTACTTGGTTCGGCGAGAAGTTTGGTGACAATGTCAGCTCTTCTGGTGTCGTTACCACCAATCAGTTCGGTGGGGCCTTCACCTATGCGATTGCCGTCTCGTCCGCGGTCAACTTCACGATCGAGCACAATGTTCTAATTGGCAATACCTCCTTCATTGGAGCTCGCGGACCGAACTGCAGCGACAGCGACAGCCCTCCTCCTCCTGCTCCATTCATAGTTGATCCGAACAACACTGATCAAATGACTTTGCAGACGAATTTTCAGAATATCGGAGATGGTGATGACCTCACCTGTGTTCTACCGCCAAATGGTGGAGACTTTTGGCCATTCGGCGTGAACCCCTCCAACACCACTCAACCTGCCAATTCACATGCACATGACCTTTCACCAGGCGCAAAAGCTGGTATTGCAATTAGCGTCATCTTGGGCGTGGTTGCTATCGCCGTAGCTACTTGGTTTATTCGCAACTGGGCCCTTAAGCGTGCCGAGTCACAACAGCTTGCAGCCAAAGGCTTAGATTAGGTTGAATCATACGGACCGTCGGAAGGACATCTACAATGACATGGACTATCTTTACTCTCTGTCATTGGTCTTAGTAGATCATTAGGAGGTCAATTATCTGTATATTCTCTTGCTATTTCCTTAATACTCTTCTAGACTTACCATTACTCATCTCCCTATCTAGAACCATCCTTGCATCCAATATTCTTCTACATACTAGTAGCGCTATTCCATCTTAAGCAAACATTTTTTCCGTCTGGCCGCGGTTGTGATCGCAAGTCATGTGACTGACTCGCTTAAGAATCATCTACCCATTGCCCTTGTTGTCTTTGACTTTCAGAGTTTCTGGCTGCACGCTGTTTTCTTATTATCTAGATATCATATTCACTGTTGGCTAGTAAAATATGGCAAGTCAACAAGGGTGAGCATCACTATCTCTAGGACGCCTGTTTGCATCTCAAATCTTTTCCCCTAGTTATTATGGGGTTACCCCGCCCATTGCGACAAGCGAATCCAGCGAACGCGAAAAAGAAGTGACAGTTACTCTCATGGAAGAGCTTAGGAGACAGAACGTTTTCGAATCTGAGGCGGAATCACGGACGAGGTGAGCCTTTATACCTGATAGTGTCCATGGTCCCCCTCGCCACCCTCGACTGCCGTTCGGATGAGACCACGATCCTTCAAGACCTGGCTCCTGTCTCTGTAGTTCTTATGTATACTGCACGGCTCGGTTTTATGTTATATCTTGCGGGGCCAGGAAGGGATGGCCTCTCATCAACATATCCCTTTCCCTCAGCCCTTGACACCATTATCAACCGGCCCTCAACTCTTCAATTCATAGGGAAATCGTGTTAGGCCGCGTTGCGTCTCTTGTGAAAAGATTTGTGCGAACAGTCTCTTTGACGCGAGGTCTCTCGGAAGCCGCGGCCAACGCCGCGGGTGGTAAAATCTTCACTTTTGGGTCCTACCGTTTGGGTGTTCACGGACCTGGCACTGATATCGACACCCTTTGCGTTGTGCCGAAACACGTTTCTCGAGAAGACTTTTTTGATGTCTTCGAACCAATGTTGAGGGAGGCTGAGGGTGTCACGGAAGTTTCAGTGCGTGATTCGTTTGCGGGTCTCTTCTTGTGCTACACCGGTGTTTCAGGGCGTTCCAGAGGCATACGTACCAATTATCAAGACTAAAATATCTGGAATTCCGATTGATTTCCTTATGGCGCGGCTAGCGCTCTCCTCAATACCAGATGATCTGTCTCTAGCAGACGACAATCTCCTTCGAAATCTTGACGAACGATGCGTCCGCAGTCTGAATGGTTTGTCACGTATTCTTGCTGTGAAGTCTGCCTTTCGACTCCCCGGCAGGTTCCCGCGTAACGGATGAAATCCTGCGCCTCGTACCGAACGTTCAAGTCTTCCGTGATTCCCTACGATGTATCAAGCTTTGGGCGACACGTAAGCAATCTTGTACCTACGGACCTAGTCTGTAAATAGTAAACGACGTTTAGGGAGAGCAATCTACTCTAATGTCAACGGCTTCCTCGGTGGAGTAGCGTGGGCGATGCTTGTCGCGCGAATATGTCAGCTGTATCCCAACGCAATAGCAGGGGCCATTGTCAGCCGTTTCTTTATCATTATGTATCAATGGTAAGTTGTTTCGATTTTTCCAATGACCTATGGTTAATCATCATCCCTTGTGTAGGACATGGCCGCAACCTGTACTATTAAAACAGATTGAGGATGGACCTTTACAGGTCAGGGTTTGGAACCCCAAGCTCTATCCTGGAGATCGGTCTCATCGGATGCCCATCATCACTCCCGCATATCCTGCCATGTGCGCAACGCATAACGTCACGGCCTCTACCCAGATGATTATGACGGAGGAATTTAAGAAAGGTTGGTGGCGGTGCTACATTCGCTGCGGAACATTCATTTCAGTCTTCAGGCGCCGACATCGTCGACAAAGTCATCGTTGGCAAGGCCAGCTGGTCAGAATTGTTCGAGAAACACGATTTTTTCCATAGATACAAATATTACCTGCAAGTCATTGCATCGTCGGGCGATACCGATTTGCATATGAAATGGTCATCTTTATGTACTCAGAAGATATTATTGCTGCTGACAAGTTGAGTATCTAGGTCTGGGACCGTAGAGTCAAGGATACGGCAATTGGTTATGAAGCTCGAATATGTAGATTCTCTCACGCTAGCCCATCCTTTCATCAAGGGCTTTGACCAGGTCTCTTATTGTCTCTCTGACGAAGAGGTACAGCTGGTGGCTCAAGGTGAAATCTCGGATGCCATTGCCAACAGGAAGAAAGAAGACAGTGAAGGCAAAGAGGGTGCAAGTTCCGTGTATTCAACGACGTTCTACATTGGGCTTGCCATTGAACCAAAGCAACGTGAATCAAACCTTGGTACTTTTTCTTCCTGATCTACTACTGATGTCTCTGTCCCTGGAAAGCGGGTACTGTTGGCCCTCGGAAACTCGATATATCTTATCCCACAACTGAGTTCATCAAGATGGTTAAGCAATGGGAACATTTTAATGACTCCAAGATGGGTATCATTGTGCGGCATATTAGGATGTGTGTACTCAATAAGCTGTGTTGCCTCGCTGACCCTTTTAACGCTGCTTGTATAGATCCGGACTCCCGGATAACGTCTTCGAGGCTGGAGAGCGTCCCCCAAAGCTGGTCCAAAAGCGCGGCAAAGTATACATCATTCGCTCAAGTCTAGTGAGGTCGCTGATCGACAATTGATGAACAAGGGCACGGGAAAGTCCAGTGACATATCACCACACAAACCAGCCAAGAAACCACGGTTGGTTCATCGTCAAAATAAGTCACCTACTGGAAATCTTTTTGATTTTATTACTCATCAGGTCGTCCACCACCACACCGGAGGTCCCTCTAAGAACTACCACGACTGCTAATAGTTCAACATCAACACCGGTTTCACTTGCTTCTGTGGCCGAAGGTTATTCAAAAGATTTGAACGTCAAGTCTCCCCAACTTCCTTTTGGCGAAAATGTGGCTGTTGCCACTCGGCCAGTGGGCGCGTCATAGAAAACTTGAATCACCCATGGCCAGGCTAAATCAAAACAATCTCGGGCATTGCTCGCAAAGCCTATCATTTTATTTCTGTCGTGGTCACTTGGGTATTTATTCGTTCGTTTTCACAGGGAACTTGGTTCGTCAGACAAAGTCGTGAAGATCGTGTTCCGACAGGGAAATATTACTTCGCCTTCGTACTGCATTCTTCCTCCTTAACCAGTCACATTTCTGATATAACCCTTTGTATTCGTCTTCGTATTAAGACAATCAAGTGTATGTCGATAGAAACCATGCTATAAATAATTCTGAACTAGTAAATTGGCGCTCCCAATCTACGCCACTCTACCATTAGGAGTAACCCGTCCATGAGGATTACTCTTTTGGCACATTAGGTACCCACGCAGACATCTGTGCACCTCAAGGGGTTTGTGTGCACTGTAAAATTTACGTGTCAGGACAATGTCAAAAGCATGACAAACTTGGCAAGGAGATTTTGATTGGGGTTCTTACTTATGTCGTCTAGAGCACAGGAACAGACCTTATAAGCGCGGCCAACCCTGCTTAAGGAGAGATCGGACGAAAGGGATCTCCCGCCTTTACCGTGGTATGTACATAGCCTCGCTTGCTTTGTCGCTATCTTGCTACATACCACCCACATGGGATGAGTACTTATGGCAATCTGGCGTTCCGGCGAGACTCGAGAGATCGCAGAGGTTTCTCCTGATGGTTCCGTGTGATCGATTTTGATATGTAGGATGACAGATATTTTGCTTAAATCCTTACGGAAAGAACATCTACATACTCCTTGAAACTTGCTTAGATGGCGAGAAAGCTGATCGAATCTCGGGAGGTCTGCTGATCATAGAACCACATGTACACTGTGTTCGAGCTGTGCGAGAGAAGCAAAAGGACGGATAACCCTGGTACATATGCGCTTGAGATCGAAAAGAGGCTGTACGCTGTGTCTGGCGAATGACGGGATTGTCGGTAGATACCAACGGAACCCCAGACAACGAGATCCGTGTCGTCCTTGCCTTGGGAACAAGGTGTAAGGATAAATGCAGGGCTCGTGCTGCCACGGCATCGTCTATGATTGAAGTTGTTCCGGATCGGTGGACAGCAAAATCATCCGGCATGCTGAAACGATTTCGCTTGCTAAGTACTCCATCCAGGCCGTTCATTGAAACTCTTTGAAGCTGTGTCGTTGGCTCATCGAGAGAATGGACGTGGAACGAGAAGTAGTGGACTGTCGGAATTTGCGAGTGTCGACGCCGGAGTCAACACAAGTCAATACATAATTCTCCCCTTTTGTTCCAGCTCGATTCTTTGACTTTGCAGCCAAGCTTGGCTTCTTCTGCGTCGTCTGTAACCTGGCTGTAGAATCGCTTTGTCCACGAACTTAATCAAAGCCCTTTATTGTTCTTTGTGCGCTGATTCGAGCGTCATTGGGAATTTGTCTCCTTAAATACGAGCGACTATCCAGCTAGACAACTATTGGTACCTTTTGCTACAGTGGATGGCACCACCTTCTTCTGCTCTGAAAACCCCTAAGGGTAAATATTCCGGTCTCAAGGAACCATCGAGTGGAACACCCCGTAAAGCACCTACTTGCTCCAAGTGCAAGCGGCCCAAAGCAGGCCACCCCCGCTCTGGATGCCCCTACACCGATACGCAAAAAACAGCTGATAGAGAATCCCCTACTGAGAATACTGGTCAGATTATCTCAGGATTGGGATCGATGCACCTGCAGTCTCCATCTACGAATCATGAAGTAGACGACGATACTAGACCAACGATCCGACGACCCCGCCGGTCATCGTTGGCTGCGGCTCTAGCCACCACGCAGACTGTAGCATCTCTGGACACGGAATCTCAGGATATTATGGATAGCCTTATGCAGCCGGGGATGTTTGACAACAGCCCCGAAGATGCCAGGACGCCCACCCGATCGATGCGCAAGAGAGCCAAGATGCCGGGCTCATTGTCCTCTCCCTCCCCTTACAGCAGTCGGGGATCTATCAAGGATGACGAACCTACACCGACACTTTCTGTCGACACTACCAACGACGATTCTGTAACGACACCACCCCCGGACTCAACACTTTGCACACCAATTCCCACTGTACAACCACTCAACCGGTCCATGAGTGTAGAACAGCGCGAGGCATTTCTGTCGAGCCTCAACAACACCTCTAACGCTACTGTCTATCTCGTGCCACGCGACGTTATCCATAACATTCAGGCCGACGCAATCAAAGTGGGATTCTATGCGCGTATTGTTTTAGGAAAGGATATCAGTGGTTCTCAAGGTCTTCTTGTCCTGGGACGGAATGAAGCTGCTGTTAAGCGCTTGTATGAACAGCTGGAGGTCGAACGCAAGCAGTCGGGCGGTTTTCGTGCTGCTACTGCAGGGGCAGTGGTCGGGGCAGTAGGTGCATTTGCTGGACTAGCATTTTCATAATTTCTTTTTTCTTCCTCTCTTCTCTTGATCTATATATTTTTTATGACTTTTAGACCGCTACTTACGTTGCTTTTTTTATGAAATCCACCTGACTATAAATGTACCCTTTATCCGCTCTATCTTGTCATATCCTGGTAGTTTCTTGGTGTACCTTCTTCTTGCTCTCCATACTTCTCTCCATACTTGTTTCTATCACCTTCTATTCCATCTGCAACCCGACAAATTCACGGGGGTATCGTTAATCATGGATGCTTTTGTTGTAGTTTTTTTGCTCGTACTATCCGTTCAACCGAGAACGAAATCTAAAAAAAATCTCGCCGACAACCCTTCCACGACGTCTGTGGCAACAATGATCATCCTCCCACTATGTATTAGAGAAGGATTGGTCAACGCCGAAGTGTAGAATAGGCGGAGGACCAGGCCATCCACATAGCTGCCCTTATGGCGACACGGGATAGAAATCAGTAGTACATAGTACCACCGTGACAGACTCGAAGGTAATAATATTCCCTGACACTAAGCCCGAGAACACCGTCGGTTGTCGACGCCATCGATTCATTGGCGCGACGGGCAGCCAGACTTGGAGCTACTTTGTCAATGGTATCATCTCTGGAACCAGGTTCAGAAGAAATTACCTTAAGCTTGTGTGGCAGAATTTTGTTTACCGCCCTTTGATAGTAACCTAGCCCTTTGGGACAAAACGAAGCTGTTGTCGAGTAGCCAAGGGTGACTTGAATCCTTGGACTCATAAGATGATCATATCTCTCTGGTTTTTCCACAACTTAGAGCCCGAGGCAGATCAAACAATTTTACCGCAGCAGCTAGACACAGAAAGCCGAGTAACTTTCGTGGCGTATACTATACGCTGGAACCAAGCCTCACAGGAACTTAGCTACATCGTTAACATCTGTATCCACGAATTATAGATGGTCTTTTTACTTCCACGAATCACTGGTCACGATTGAAACCTTGATTCGGTGATGAACTTCAGACCTGTCTACCTCACTTTTTCACTATCTATAGCGTGATTGTCGATCTCGCATGTTATTGTTTATTCACTTTCAACTTTGTGACTAACGTTCTCTTGATGTACATACACCTCTCTGTGTCTCAAGCTTCAAAATCGGGCTCCAAACGCAAACCCGACCGTGACTGATTACTCTTGTCAACTTTGTATGTATGCATATGGAGCAATTGAGTACATACACAGCCGCCGATGCCCACAGAACCGCAAGCGAAGACCATCATCGCGTTCAAAGAAGTTTACATGGTATTTCGAAACCAGCACCACGGCAAGGTAGTCAATGATCATTGTTCTCCATGATCATTTTCTCCAGCAGCGCCTTCGCCGCCCGAGCATCAGCCCTGCCCCGAGTGTCCTTCATCACGCGTCCCACGATTTTGTTCAGGACATTCTTCCTCCCGTTCCTTACAGCGAACGCCTCTTCTGGTAGGGCAGCGATGGCATCAGCGCAAACTATGCGGAGATCCGTGGAAAACAAAGATATGCCACAGGAAGCTTGATCAGAAGCTTGGAATGAAATCAGTTGCAGTTCCATCGCGACTTGTCTAGTCGACGTCTGTGATGGGTTGGCAAGCATATGACGAAGCAGCAGCTTCCCAGAAGTACCTAATCGAGGTGGGGAGACTAAGTGTGAAGTTTATTTACGCAGAAGATTGCACAACGCCTCACCAGTGATGGTTTTCTCTTGGAGCATGTCAATCAACTCGCCCATCTGTTCCGCTGAAAGATGATTATCTTTGAAATTTTCTCTACGCGCAGCAAGTTGCCCCAATAGCTCATGAGTCATCCTGGAAAGAAATAGAGAGAAGACAGATGAAACACAGAAGCCTGTCAGTATGAAGCAGTCAAGAACAGAAAAAGAATTAGGGAATAATTACCAATTCACCACAACCTTCGGATCGCGTCGGGTGGTTTCTTTGCTGCCATAACCGCCACAAAGCCGGTCAAAGTAGGCTACAGCACTGGAGTTCAAGTCACTGATTTCACCATCATACTGTACATCGCGTCCACTATCCACTCTCAGAAGGACGTCTATATCACGTTCGGAAAGGCAGTAATCTGTCTTGAGCCGTTTATGCGTCTCCCATGGAAGTTCTGGAAGTGTATCTCGTATCACCTGAATACGTTCCTGACGACAACCCAGTCTGAGTTGACATGGTCGCTCCAAGGTCTGATTTGCTAACCTTGCTGAGCACCAATTCACCCAAATTCGGGTCTGGCATGTAGCGATAGTCAGGGGCGTCCTCCTTCGAGCGTAATTTGTATGTTTCAAACCGATGCTCATCGAACCCACGCGTTTCTTGGGGAACGGAAGCAATGTCTTTGTCGGATGCTGATTCTAGAATAGCGCGTTGACGGTGTATTTCGTGCGCTAACATAGTTCAGTTAGACAACATACAGCATGCGTGTCATCAGTACTATTTGGGCTCACTGATAGCAGCCATCATGAATCTGACGCTATTGAGATTTTTTATTTCACAACGTGTCCCAGGAGGGCATCCAACGCGATTTACTGATATATTAACATCGCATCGTAGGGAACCCTGTTACAGAAGATGTTTAAATGAGTAAACCAATGAAACCCCCAAGGACGCGTGTTACCTGTTCCATATTGCCATCACTCGCGCCAACGGAGCGAAGAACAGCCTGGAGAGTGCGAACATATGCTCCAGCTTCTTCCGGGGAACTGTACAAGAATAAATTCAGCTTGAAAGTACCACCTGATATACAGTCATAGCACACCGAAGGTCCGGTTCAGATACTATTTCCATGAGCCCTGTTCCTGTTCTATTCAAGTCTAGATGAGAAGTCTGGGTACGTGGATTACAGGTGGATTTTGCTGTGTCCTATTTTTCGACATCAGTGGCTCGTGCATGGGTACATGAGATCGATCAGACCTGCTCCAGCTGAAGTTGTTTTATCCGGACGTCGAAGCAAGCCGCATCGAGAAGGCTTACGTTTAACTTTCCACCGAGGGCAATGGGTGCTGTTAGAAGAGTTATGCCGGCCTCAAGTAATATATACGGCACAAACCATATTGCTGGGTAATCTGGTAGCCCGATGGAAGGTCTGAATAGAAGTAATGCTTTCGGTCAAAAGACGAGCGCGCTTGAATATCACATTGGAGCGCTGTAGCTGCCCGTAGTGCCAGATCAACGCATTTGGGGTTTAAGCTCTATTAGAAATGCAATCCAGCCATGAACACCGTCAATACGTACAACACTCACGGGTAAAGTACCAGGAAACGCGGCGTCAAACAAGGATACATGTGTGTTTGGTGCTTCTCCAAGATCGGAAGTTTCGGACGCTATACATACGCGTAACCTGGACTAATTCGTTCGCGTTACAAGAAACACACCTGAAAAGAGCTTTTGTCGAGATTTTATTTGGGCATGAGTCTCTATTCCAATGATAACCTGCCAACCTGGCCATCTTTTATCCTCTGTGTATACGCGTGTGTCATGAAAGAGCCGGAATTGCTGAAGGTACCTCGCTCGACATGGGCGAAGATGATGGAGCATGAACTGCAAGGAAAGAAGGTTGGTACTACAAAGTCCAAATGAAGCGTGACGTAATCAATAATCGGCACGTGGGGCCAGGATCGGAGAATTCAATTCTTCCGAGCTTGGTCATTGTCAGTTGCACACCTTTACCCTGGCTTGGGCCTCGTAGGGGGACGATGTCCAGCCTCTTCTATATCATGGCTCAAAGCGGGGTTCTCTTTCTACTTCTATTTCTCCCTCACGTCCGGTCTGACCCTGCTGTCGCTCGATTTACCGAGTGTTTCGACGAGGATAGCAACGTGACCGAAAGGTTGGAGATATCGACTGTCTATGCCCAAGTTCTAGAAAACGATGACCTAGGAAATTTCCTAAACCTCACTATACTTGGTAGAAGTCCCCAGCCAATATTGGGGTTCACCAACACCAGCGGAAGCCTCTGTGAGTTCAACGGTAAATTGTTTCTGTTAATCGCTTGAATTTGGGACCCGCAGCCACGCTCTTTACATCAACAAATGTACTCACACTCAATGCATGGACAAATAGTTCATACTTCTGCAATACTCTAAGGCCACCATCTCCTTTACCACCGGTGAATTCTACCGACGGAACCTATTGTCCAATACCAGCTGGAGAATTTGCATTCTCAACATCCATACTCTGGGGTGATCACCGTGCCCTCACGACGCTTTCCACTCGCCTCCGCGCCGTCGATCCTTCCATACAAGAAGTCTTGTGCATCGATGTTGCTACGACACCGCTCAACCCGCAACCGGACTCTCCTTACGGTCAAGCGAAAATCATTTTTTGGTGCACAGTTGCGCTTGCGCTTGCGTACTGGGTTGTCGTGGGGCTTGCTAGGATTGTATCGGCCTGGGGTCGAGGCATCACTCGCCACGATGGTTTGTGGTCCAGAGCACAAAGTGCAGGGTTCATATTAGCTAGTGCCATTAGTGGTGAGAGGTTTGCCACATCACCTGCCTTGATGAGATTTTGTGAGTGCCTGCAGTCCTGAGAACTTGAGATCCATCTAAATATCATTCAGGCACCCCTTCTATGCGAGATGTGATGTTCCATACACAGTGGTGCGCTGTGTTGGCGATGATTGCTGTCGAGTGGCCACCGTTTGTCTGTGAGTGCAATGTACAATTCCTACGGCTTCCTTCTCACGTTTCTGGTGTGTGTGAAGATCCAATATTGACCCAAACCGCCTGGTCTACACTCTCATATAGTAAGCTGTTCTTATCTCGTTTATTTACGGGAGCGACTAACCCAAAACAGACATAACACTCCTTTCCTCTTCCGCGTCTCATCATTGGAATCCTTTCTTCACTCCGCCTTACCCTCCTTTGTCAAATTTCACAGATCAACTCAACGACCGCGGATCTCCGTTATTCATTAACGCCTCAGTGCCAAATACCCTTTTCACACTTCCCGACGATGCTACACACGGACTGTCATCCTTCGCTTATACGATTGGGCTTCGCCCTCAGGATTTGTTCCCCGTTTGCTTGATCTTATTTCTCAGCATCATTGCAGGAGCGATACTTTTGGCCGTCCTCGTATGGTTTATTGATTACCTGGCATGCTCTATTGCCAACACCATTGGCGGGCCGGGAAACTCAGGGCCACACACAGTTGCTCGATTAACAGGTGCTCGAAGTCCTGGTTTTTCCAGTATCAAGGAAATCCCCGATACATCCAATGCCACTGTGCAAGATGAACGCAAGTCTCTGAATGGACAAAGCTCGATCGGTAACGGACTATTCAAACCACCTTCGCGCTTTGCACTTCCTCTCTCTACAGGTGCAAGTTCTACAGAGAGAGGTATCAACAGGGTTTGGTGGCGGTTCCGTTCCGATTTTGGTTCGTTCCATAGTAGTGTCCTACATGGCAACCTTGTTCGTATCGTCTTACTGTTTCATCTCCCGGTTACAATCTTCTCTGTGTACCAAATGGTCATGTCCCGAGACCTTGCTTCAATGTCCTCCAAAGCCCTCGCTGGGTTATCATTCGCACTCTTCTCCGTAATTATACCCGCACACCTGGTTATCCGGGTAACATTCACCACCACAAGCAAATTGTACGATGAGACCAGGACTCTTCTTTCGCTCGGTCCTTTGTATAACCACTATCGTCATGGCTCACAATTGTTTGCCGGTCTATTCTTCGCCACAAACCTGGCTTTCGGCATCACCATTGGTGCAGGACAAAAGAGTGGGACCGCCCAAGCGATCATCATATTGGTCATCGAAATTGTGTCTGCGCTCGTCACCAGTATTTGGCTTCCCTGGGGGACTGGAGCAAGTATGGGATTGATAAGTTTCCTGTTTTGTGTTGCGAGGATTGTTATCGCGGTATTGTTGCTCATTCTGAGCCCAACAGTAAGTCTTCCTTCTGTTGTCACATCTGAAGTTGATTGATATGCCTCACATAGATATCCATTGGTGCTGGAGCAGGAAGTTGGGTTGCCTACGGTATCCTGATTATTCTGGCATTGGTTTTCCTGGCGTTACTACTTATGCTTCTGGTCAAATTGGTCGAGGCTCTGGTCCGTATATCTGGACAAGTAGGTTTCGACCGAAGCAGGCATGTTGTTGATAGCGGCTTGCTCGGAGCGTGTGGTCTTCTTGGCTGCTGCGGATCGCGTAAACGAAACAAAAAACGCCGCCCGCGAGACCGCAGGAATCCTTACAAGATTGCCGCCGACCCTAGGCCCCAACAGGAACCGCGCGACTCCGATGTATCTTCATATATCCCACCAACATTCCCAAGTCATGGAGGTGAAACACCCCCTCATCGCTTTTTGGGCGCCGACCCTAGGAAAGGATCGTCAAGCCCAGGACCACCTTCTGTATTACGACCTGAGCATGCAATGCGACCATATCGAGAGGATAGTGATGATGAAGGATATATCATGGGTGCTTGGAGGCCATACCCCAAAACCGGCTACGCGCCGGTACTCAACGACAGCCCGGTTCCGACGATGAAGTCGAATTTGCGACAGCAGCTGACAAAGCCATCTCAATCCACGTTAGGTACTGCGGCACCGTCTGGCTTCTCGCGAGTCGGGGGAGGAAGGGCTCACATTGATGCTCCGTATGCAATCGCGACGGGATCTACGCATACCTTCCCATCCATCGGTCAAAGCACCATGGGTCAAAGCACCGTACATGCTCATACTCTCTTTGGCGACGACGAGTCACCACCTCCCTCGTTATCGAACGTTGAAGGTCGTCAGACAGATTTTTCGATCCTTCCTCCTGGTGCAGCTCAACCTTCGCATACCCGCACAAAATCACAAACTGCTATCGTTGAGGATGCAGGCATCCTAGCTGCTCTCCAAGGATTAGGTCCTTCTCCTGGGAGAACACAGCAGCATGAACCGAGTACAGGTGGCCTTCTCCGACCTCCAGTCATGCCGGGTGTTCCCGACGACGACGATAAGGATCCAGAAGAAAAGATAATGAAGAAATGGTTCCGCTTGGGTCGAAATCGAGCGCACAGTAGTGAGGGTCTACCAGCTGGTCCATCGTCTCCGTCATCATTACCGGTAGGCGAAGAGATGGGTGGCATAGGGTCAACACCCCAACCAACACGCTCGTTTGTCGTGATACGAAAGGCGCAGCCTGGATTTGCTGGTTCCAGGTCAGCGAACGCTACCTCCTAGGTCATAAGCTTTGTTACGTGTTTTGCATGCCGTGGGTTGTTATTACCCCAGCCCTCTCCGCTCTAATCGATATCGGGCACTTGTTGTTAACTTCATCGCCATTTTATACATATTCCCTACTCACTACTGGGACACGGACTTGCATTAATCCTTCTATATCTCAGTGTATATTAGTAGAAGTCAATCCTTATGAACATGCTATGTATTCAACCTCCTGATGTTCGATATATGTCTTCAATCTAGATGGACTAACTAACCTTCGTCGCGGACAGTTGTCAACGATCTGTAAGGTCACAATCGGCGGTTCGCAACGCGACGCGACAAATGACTAGAAACGAGATCTATTGTAGTCGTATCGTGA
>JAGGAX010000011.1:28434-85885 GCA_017657335.1 Termitomyces titanicus | reverse complement strand
CCCTCAGCATTCCGACTCGCGCCCGAAATCACAACGGACAGCTTCCCCTCAGCATTCCGACTCGCGCCCAAAATCACAACGGACAGCTTCCCCTCAGCATTCCGACTCGCGCCCGAAATCACAACGGACAGCTTCCCCTCAGCATTCCGACTCGCGCCCAAAGTCATCTCGTTTGAAATACATTCTCAATACACCCCTATCTCCCAACGTCATCGACCGCATAGAAGAAATCTTTTCGAACAACGGAAACGATCAAACGGTCGTCCAGTATTTGCGAAAATCTCCGGAACTACTTCTACATCTCTCAGACTACGAACACGCACAAAAAATTGCAGACGTACTCGCATCTACACATCTTCCTTCATTATGCCTACGATTCCTCAGCGTTGCGTATATGCTAGGGTGCAAACTCAAAGAGAATGCTTACGAGTGTGTTTCGTTCCGTTTAGCAGAGAAGAGAAATTGGAATGGTGTACTTTCAGCCGTCTCTCTTGCAGAACAACATCGTGGGCGTTTGAGTGCACGGTTGCTAAACTGGCGGACTCGCGCCAATGTGGAGATCGAAAACTACAAACCTCTTCAACACACGGTGGACAAATTCAAGGAACGCAATTTAGAACTCAGAAGGCGTACGTTCCACCTTATTTTGTCTGGTCACATTCGCAATCGCGATCTCTCCAAGGCAAAAGAGTGTCTCAAGATGATGTCCGAAGCAGGTTGTCCACCAGACGCGACTACGCATGCCATTGTTGCAACTCATTACCGACGGCTGGGGCCGGATCTGGATGTAGAAGCTCGAGCTTTGCAAGGCATCGAAGGTCTCACACCACCCACTGCCGTCGCCGTGCTCAACAGCCTGATAACTCTTCGTCTCGACGCACACGACGTCACAGGCGCGCGGGAATTGTCTACACTTTTCGACCTGACCCTCATGGAGCCAATCCTTGCGACAATGCCTCCCGGAAAGGATCTCGGTAACGCGGAGTCTACACATTTTGACCGTATTCCGACTATCTCAGCACCTATCATTCCAAATGCCGCTACATACTCCTTGTTCATAAACTACCAAGCCTCGCGGTTGAATCTTCGTGGCGCACTCCAGATCTTCAGAGCCATGCTTCTGGCCCAGACGCAGGTAACCCCCGGTGCATTTGCTTCGGTAATATATGCCCTTTACGCGGGTGGAAAGGGAGACATCGCCGTTCGCATGGTTGCAAGCTTGTGTAGTTCTGGTGGGAAACCATCCCCTCTATTCGATCGCTTGCTATCGTCGACAACGCCTGACGACCTCCCATGGGTTCCCTCTGCAATCCCACTAACCATTCGCATCTTCAACTCACTCATCAAAGGGGTTCTATCAACCCATGGTCTGGAAGGCATGGAAGTCGTACTGCACATTATGCATGATTGTAATGTTAAGCCTTCTGCCGCAACTTTGGAAATTCTCATGAATCACGTCAAACGGGTCGAAGGTGGTCATGCACGAGTCCTCTCCCGCATCCTCCGCCGCCTTTCCTCTTCTGATGTTCTACCAACATTACGCCACATACATATCATTTGCAGTAGCATCCTTCATATCGAGAAGCACCTCATTCACGGTTTTGGCTGGGACAATGTCGCTGCAAAATTCTCCAAAACTCGTCAGGCTCATATACGGCCCTACCCAGAGCATCGGATATCTAGTGATGCAGCCTCCTTTGACCCTACGGCAGGCATCGAGTTCCCAGAGGCCCTTCGACAACGAAGACTGGTGCGCCCTGCGATCGAATCGCTGCAATCGCGGGATATATTGAGCGACGCCCCTATGCTTGCCTTACGCATTCAGCACGACAGTCTCATACGGTCTGATTTAGACGCAGCCAAGGAAATCTTTGAGGTTATGCTCGAACGAGGAATTCATCCTAACGAATACCATTTTAGCGCTTTGATGGAAGGCTTTGCGCGAGTAGGTGATCTCGAAGGCGCATTCGATGTCATGAATTCAGCCTCTCGCGCAGGTGTCAAACCGAACGTCGTCATGTACACCATACTCATCGTCGGATATGGTCATAAGGGTAATCCAGACAAGGCGATACAAATTTTTGAAGACATGGTTTCATTGGGTATCGCGCCAGATGTACCATCGATTGATGCAGTTTCCTGCGCTTTCTTCATAATCGGAGCTTATCAAATGTCGAAGACTGTTTTGCGAACATTATGGACATATATCCAACCTTTTCCCGTCGACTTTGAACACATTCCGTTGAAAAACCTAGCTCAGGCCTTCCGTTCACTGCACACAAAGCAACGCCCAGGGGATTTTGAGCTATCAAAAGAGGACAGGCTTGCGCTGCACCTGAAGCTCAATAGGCTAAGAGTTCTGTGGAACAGGAGAAAGATGCATAGACGTTTGAGACGGCCATCACACGGCTTTGACGGTAGAATATCTACGAGTGCTAGTGATCCTCCGAATGAGTGATTGTAATAGTACATTTAATATCTACCACGGAAGAAAAGAAACTTGAGATTCCAAGACTACGTAAATTTGGCATCGAGGAGACGTAGTGCAGCACGGACGGCATCTGTTTGTACTTGACGCACCCGTTGTCGACCGCATCTGATCAAAACGTCCTGCGGAACCAACTTTGGAGAAGACGGTGGTCCACTTGAGCGTACACGCTCCTTTTCGCGAAAATGAGCATGTGGATCCGTCAGTAGAACGGACTCGTGATCAACCGCTGGGTTGGTCGTGCTAGTGACGGGCGAAGCTGTGCGCTCTGGAGTTATGGGTCCCGTAACCGGCGAGATAACGATCTCTGGTCCAGTGCATTCGGAACTACGTGCTACAACCTCTGCCAGGAGGGCGAGGTCAGCGAAGGAAACATTAGGGTGCGCTTTGATCTGTCGCCATGCATCGTTGGTAGGCATAGTTTCGGTACCTGCTCCTTCTATTGCAGAGGTCGAAGGTAAGGGGTGGCAGCTGCAACTAGAAGGATTTCCGCAACAGTCACGATGGAGATGGCTGATAGACGCAGTCTGGTTGCAAGGGCAATCAGCACAAGGTGGCCGCGAAGCGACGGATTCTTCAATGGCGGAACAGAAAGCTCTTCCAAACGCATCATCTGCACAAGCCATGCAATTCGACGGATCTCCGGAGCAGGAGGGTAGCGCCTGCGGTATGGTTGAAGTTACTGCAAATACACTGTTTACGTTGGACGTTCCAGGTCGACGACGGAGGGGAACCGCTGGTTGATAAGGTGGAAGGTTCTCAAGAATGCATTCAGGATGTGATGGGGGACTCGGTATGAGATGCATGGAATTTGTTGTCTGGATGTTGGAGGCGATGTCCGATTGACCATAATTGCTCGGGGTATGCGCTTGTTGCACGAGTTCACGACACATGCATGGCATATCTTCATTACAAAAACCACAGTCGAACGGGGGAAAGACATCACCGTTGACTTGCATTGGCTTCACTGAGGGGAACCCCAGTAACTGGGGGGTCTGAATGGGTCCGTGGTGCATCTCGTAATTTGGCAGGGGTGAGAATCTATTGTCAAAGCTCCCTGAAGAATCCGGAGAAGATACTGTGGAAGGGGGGGAAGGTGTGAATGACAGCGTAGGAAGGGGTCGAGGGGAATCTTCAGTGGATTTCATACGCTTCATACGCTTAGTTGCTGGGTTGAGAATTGAGGGATCGTCTCTTAGTCGCTTCTTGTCGTTTTCTGGTCGATTTACTGGCGTCAGTCCAGATTTGACAAGTTTCTCTTTTAGCACAGCGTTTTCGGCGCGTAAAGTCTCGTTTTCTTCCTTGAGACGCTTTGCAATGTTCTGTAGAGCAACGTTGCGCTCAATTTCTCCCTGTTCGTATGATTGAACACGGGCTTGGAGCTCCGCGAGTTGGGATTGCTTTCGCTCACGAAAAGCACGTTGTGCGGCCCTTATATTAGATTAATTGAGATTAAGAAAAAATGTTACGGAGTCAAACCTGTTCTGTATTCGCCGCCCTTTGGCATCGGTTGTCTAAATGAAGATCGCGATTACTGAAAATGGCCAGGATGTTTAGAAAGAAGACTTACTTCGCCCTCGGACTTGATAGAGTTGGAGACATCTTTCTTTGGCTTGCGCCCGGGTTTCGGTCTAGGCGCAATGACCCATTCTTTAGAAGCTGAGCTGACATGAGTGCAGGAGTCGTCGCACATGATATCTAACCGGCTGACCTGTAGCCCAAAGGGTAGACGAGGACATGGAATTTGTAGCAACCGAAGGAGAGGCCATGGCTTCCGAATGAGCGGAAGACAACACGGCAACCGGTGTGGGTAGAGATAGTTTCTGGAGTATGAGTACAGAGTCTTAAAAGTAGACGAGATGAAGCAAGGATATCCTTGTCTGATAAGATTCGGACCTAGCCGGATCGGCTTCTAATGTCCGGCTCCGAGATTCTCACTGTAACGTGCGTAAATAATTTCGGTCATTATGAACTATCGTAACCGGATGTTTTCTTAAATCTATCCCCTTGCAAACTTCACCACTGAAGATCCTGTTTTCCCTGTCATATTACTATTGTATTCCTACCTGATTGGGAAAGGGAGTTGGGCAGCTCATTGAATGTGAGAACTTACTGTGTTCCCGGTACATGAAATTCCACCAAGTGATCATAGAAAGTTTCCGGCAGAAGCAGGTCAAGTTTTTAACGTGGATGTCTCCACGTTGGACAAGAACAGCCTCGTGAACTTCTCGCCATATCGTGCATTAATTCCCAACTGACAATATCAGATTACTTTTCTAAGTCGAAACGTTGCATTTACCGTCTTCTCAGTATTGCTTCTCGATCTTGCATACCTCGAAAAAAGCATCGACGCACCGCAAATCTGTCACACGAAGATCCGGATTCATATTAACCGAACCCTACGCAATCAGGTTGCTCTTTCCTCTATGCATCAATGTGAGGGGATATCAGGTTGACTTGAGCATTTTGTAGAATCTTCGTCAGGGCTGTCTGTCTCAGGACAATCGAATTTTCGCTATTTCACACTTGTGAGGATTGTGTTCTCCGTGTAGCAGTTAATACCCAGTAAACAGGTCAAAAAAGAAGACTCAAGTACTCTGAGACAGTGAATCTACCGGCAAACACGGTTCCAGGTTAAATCCCACGGACGACCGGCCCCGAATGTAACCCTTCGTCCCATAGAACCTATGGCGTGGAAAATTTAAATAATTGAGTGTGCATGAACCCTCACTGGCAGATCGGTATGCAAGGGAAACTTGAACTTTGTTCTCGGCATGATGAATGCAGAAGACGAATGGAAAATCATACTTACGCCAAGTAATGGTGCCCATGCATGTAAACTGAGAACGAAGCTAGCACGTGCACTTGGTTGCCAGTCCAGTGGTGAGAAGTCAATCCGTCAAATCCAACTAGTAAGTCCTCCGACTCTTCAAGTGTTTTTGACGACTCTGGGAGATGGAATGAACCATAGGCCCATGAAAGCCATGTTATATCTCAGCTTGGGAGAAAAAAGCCAGTCTTGTGTTGCGTTGCACTGGCAGTTTAGATCAACGATACTTTTCACGAGCCTAGTACCAAATAGGTGCTAGCTTAGAGGTTAGTATACAAGTACAAACCATACTTATATAGCAAAGGGACGTAGTAACCTTATAGAAATTCAGCCATTATTTTCATGTAAATTCAACTCCTTTGATCTTTCGAGGCTTTATTAATATTAAGAGGTGGATTTATACTTCGAAACGCAGGCAAGTGAGAACTCTGGAATAATCAAGGGTGACTGATGTGACCAGCGATGTACGTGACCACTTTCATATGCTCATGGCCCGTCGCAAGAGAGAAGTGGAGAACCCGTCCAGCCTCCAGGGAGAGATCATCAAGTCCAAAGACACTGACGCATTCCGACTTTGGCCGAGCTTCAACTAAGTTGCCGCTAGAGTGGTGGGCTTATCGACTTGAGTCGGAGTCACTTCTTTCTCTCTTCCATGCCTAGGCAGAGGCCCCAGTACCGCCAGATCTGGTACTATAGTCTCTCGAAACTTATTCATTGACAGATGACCAAGTTTGTCTGATACTCATATATGCTGATGTGCGTCGCCAGCACAAATAAGTAGTTCGGCATACCGGCAAAATACCGTGATGACTATCTCTAAATTCCTTCTAGATTGCCCACTGATGGGTATGTGCACGTCAACTGTAATATACTTAACTCAAGCGGGTCACTGGGATTCCGCTTGTGCATAATCCATCAATGTCCTCAGATTCTGACTGGAAACCTGATATTGACAAAGAAGAGGTCAAACAGCTACCACCGGATGCTGATCTTCTCGCCTCGAAGGAACATACTAGCGAACTATTCTCCATCCTTGCAGCAGGCTTTGGTTTAGTCAGCGATGGCTGTAGGTGCCTTCCATCCATTTCGAGCTCAAAGAAATTTCAACTTTGCGATTTCTAGACCAAAGCAGCCTCATGACCATGATCAATGTCTGTCTCCGTGTCTTTTGTGCTGTTGTTCGAATTGGCGCGAATGTATATATAGGTGGTTTTCCAAACCCTTTATCCTATGGCATACACATCCGAGGTCTCTACACGAGTATCCAACTCTTTACTTGTCGGTAAATAATTCCCCGTTATGCATATTGAGTCGGCTGCCCATCACTTTTACAAAGGTGAAATCATTGGTCAGGTCTTCATAGGACTTGTTTGCGACCGAATTGGTCGAAAGGCTGGCCTGGTTTTTACAACAGCTCTTATCGTTCTGGGCACAGCACTTGCTACTGCTGCTCATGGGAAGGGAGGTAGCCCTGCGGGTTTATTCTGGTTCCTGACGTTTGCTCGGTGCGATTGAATTCATGACACAATTATCATTTTGCTCATTAGATTATCACTTTACAAGGGGTATTACTGGGATTGTGAGTTTTTTGGCATAATGAAATACCTTTTTATGACCCACCCTCTTCAGGGAGTTGGCGGAGAGTATCCTGCTGCTTCTACCAGTGCATGTGAAGCCGCAAATCAAGCATCTGTTCAGGCCCGCGGACCAGGTTCTTGAGCGTGTTATTTGATTCTGAACGGTGACCGATTCCCGTTTAGTTTTCATCATGGTTACAAACTTTGTTCTCTGTGTTGGTGTTGGCCCTCTTTCCGTTTGATACTTGTATCTGATGTATACAGTTTGGTGGTCCTCTGGCGGTTTCTGTATTCTTGATTATTCTATCTGCCGCTGGAACAAACCACCTGCAGACCGTCTGGCGAATCTGTTTTGGAGTTGGTATCGCTTTGCCTTTGACGGTATTCTATTTTCGTCTACGGATGATCCACTCCAAGCTTTATCGTGATGGAGCCATTAAACGTGAGACTAGAGAGCCACCGCCGCTTTTCTTGCTAAAGCTCTCTTTGGCTTCAGGTCGTGTGCCATACGTATTAGTCATCAGGCGGTACTGGCGATCCCTCATTGGCACCTGTGGCGCATGGTTAGTGATTGCAACTCTGTGTTGGACAAATTACACACTCTTCCAATGTACCAGGTTTCTTTTTGATTTTGTGAGAGCATAATCCTACCTGTGTTTAGTGATACAGTCTTATGACCAGCCTAAATAGGTGAGCGCCCCGAATGGTGTATTTTCGGGCACAATCATATCCAGTGTCATTCATGACGGTTCTATCAAACGGACTGCCGAATGGCAACTTCTGCTTGGGTCACTAGCGATACCGGGAGTCTTTGTCGGTGTCTTCTTTTGTAATAAGATTGGTCGAAGAAATACTGTCAGTCTTATCGTTGATTGTTAAATATTTGACCAACCTCTCGTTTTTAGATGATGCTTGGATTTAGCGGCTATCTTGTATTTGGTAAAGATTTTCCGTTTTCGTTTGAAATTTCTTAAGTCAAGCTCGTGGTCTAGGTCTCGCCATTGGATTGAGCTATGATAAAATCATCAAGAGTATTTCCTTGTTCGTTGTTTTGTACGTGGATTCAATCATTTTTGCCAAGGGTATTACCAAGGCTTATCTCTATTTTGTTTGGCGTTGCCATATTTTAGCTATGGACTCATGCAATCCTTCGGTACTTTGGTATGAATCGACTTCCGTTGGATGCTATTGGTGTTGATTAAGTTATAGGGACCTGGCGACATGCTAGGGCTTGTTAGTGCAGAGTGAGACGAGATTGCATCTTGCCAGCAATGATTTCATCTTGATTCTCTTGTCTAGGTCGTACGCTACACCCGTGAGGTAGGAAAGCCAGATACTACCAAAAGAATCCAGTCTACTAATGAATCGAATAGGGGAACGTGCTATGGTCTGTCTGCTGCAATTGGGAAAGCAGGTGCTGCTGTCGGTACACAAGCTTTCACGCCGATCCAGGTCAGTCTTGGGAAGAAGTAAGTTCTATGGTCGAGTCACCCAACAGCTTCCGATCTCGCTCATCGAACGTATAGATGGACATTCATCATCGCAGGCGAGTTCTATAGTAGTTATATAAAGCGACTTAAGCTTATGCTGCAGAGCGCAGCTATATGTGGCGTCACTGGAATATTGGTTACTTATTTTTTTGTCCCAGACATGACAGGAATCGACTTTGCAGAAGAAGACGCGAAATTCATGGAGTTCCTTGCGGAAAAAGGATGGAATGGGGAAGTTGGCGATGAAGATAATAACATCTATTGAATGTCCAGAAAACTGATCCACGGGGATGGACGTGAACATGGATATCCACTGGCAACGCGTGTCTCCAATTGTACAGAATCATTTGAAAAAATGCTGCCTTACCAGTCCTTATCGTCATAATTGCACTCTATGTATCAGTATACGTCGTCACTTCTGCTACTAAGGAAATTCCTGGTATACCTGAGTTATTTCCGTCTCTGTTTGCCAGCCTTCTCTGTAACTTCTTCAATTTCCATGATGGTCTTCAAAATTTGAGCCCAACTAAAAGTCTGTTATATGCGCTCTGTTTCCTTCAATCCTAGGACCACCAAGTCGTTCAAATATATATGCTGATGACGACTTAATCAGCCTAGCTGCCGTGTATAAAAACAACTACACCACTAAAGGCATAGATCAAGTTTGTGATGGGGTCGAGTGCTCGTTAATTCCCAGAGACTAGATAGGTCAATAAGAAAGCTACTGCCGCTTTATAGGGATGATAGACCTAGTTTTCATTGATCAGTGTTTCAAGGTATCAAGAGTCCTACTCAGTCCTACTAGTACAAGTCAACCAAAGTTGCTAACTGTAGGTTGGTAGGTCAAGCTTAATAAGGTCGCTAAGAGGTATGATAGAGTTACTGAGCCTTGACAAAAGGCCACAATGGTAATGGTGGTGTCAACTGTCAGTATGAGGGTGTAACTAACAAAAAGTTGCAGTCGTACCATCCCTACTCCATTTTATTTCATACAACATCACTACTCTGCACTACCCAAACTAGCCCTTGTAGTTTGCTTGAGTTCAGACTCTTTCGGGTGGCCAGCATGACAACTTCCGGCTCAAAGAATCCCATTTTTCTCGCAACCACACGTCGACCCGTCTGATCGTCAACCACTCCCTCCTCTATCAACAGCTCAAATTGATTTGTATCTGGTATCAAAAATACCGGCAGAGTCCGTATGCAAGTCGCGCCGCATGTAAGTATGCTACGGACGTACCTATGAAGGTATCTATAATCTAGGCCATAGTGACCATAAGTATTTAGAAGATATTTAAATATGAAAGCACTTGTGGCACTACCATAATCCTATCAATTCAGCATCTCCGCCCGCTTCCCTGATACGCTGTACAGCTTGCAAAGCATCCCATAACCAAGTCTCCTTCCCTTGGTGAATAATATTTGCATCCATTTCGACAAAGTAGATGTTCGAAAAATTGCCTTGGAAAGATGGTCGGCGATCGATGCGCAACACCTCCATATTCAGGACCCCTAAGATTTGCGATATTGTCTGAGACGGTAAGCTTTTAGGCATCTCCATTGAGACCCGAACAAGACCTCGACTTAGAACTTTCTCAGGACCTGTCTCAGGAATGACAATATCCTTGTCACGAGCGATAAGATAGAAGCGAGTGAAATTCGCTTGAGGCTTGAACTTGAGACAATGCGTCGAGGCGAAACTATAAAAATTACTTACCAGCATCGTTTTGAATTCCTTCAAAGAGTATTGTTAGGTCATATAAAGCGGCGCAAACCCTTGAGCAGATAGCAGCACAGTTTGGAGGATTTTCTAGAAGGGACCTCGCTGCTGCTGCTGTGGAAGATGTTTTTACAAGCGATGCGCTGGGAAAGTGAGCTTTGATGAAGTCATGACATTGACCTAAAGCCTATCGACTGGTTAAACTTGTTTGGAAACTAGGAACATATGTATAACTGACTTGTTCATGACTAAGAATTTTTTCTACATCGTGAAGTTTGACGCCGGGCTTTACAAGAAGACAATGCTGCACCTGCAACGTTACCTCACCACGGACAAACCCTGTACTGCGCAGACAATCGTATGTTTCGACAACATTACCGAAGATCGAGTTCTCTTGTGGTACGAGACCTGAGTCTGCGGTAGAAAGAGAGCTGAAGACGGCTGGGATGGATAAGGCTAGACTTCGACAACAAACGTCTGAAAACCTTCCTTCGATAGTGTTTTTCTCATCATAGAAGGCGTTAGCTCCAAATAATTTATGGGCAGCCTGTTGAAGGATGATGTTGAAATAGGACGGATTTGTTTGTATTGGATATTCTCACTTCGTGGGTATACGTCCCAAGTGGGCCAAGCACAGATACTGTGAACATCGAGTTTGCAAACTGATAATCTGGCTCATAAGTACAACGTCATCATATATTCCGTAACGATTAGTCACCCAGAGCGTACTACTGTCGACCGACAGATATGGAACGTGACCTAGATATGAAGTGACCACAGTAGATAGCTTCTACATCTTGCATTCCTCATCTGATTCTTCTGACAAATATTTTGAGAAGTGCTATACATATGTTATATTGATCCCTCAACTCAGATTATCTAGCTATGAGGTCAAGAAGAAGGAACAAAAATCAGAAGATCAAAGATGACCGAAATTTATCATTTGATCTTATCTCACATCTGTATTGTCAGACAGAACTGACTCCTAACATTCTTCAAAAAACCCATACAGGTATTAGGACATAATATGCATCAGTCTATTATGGTTTACGCCTATCATACGCATGAAAGTGGCACAAAGAAAGCTTCAAACGATGAAAGGGGTGAATTTGCGTGACGGCATTTTAAACTCAGCTCGGCATCCTCTGCTCACGACGCGACTTGTTTCGGATGCAACGGTGCGGAATCTGAAAGTTTGGCAGGGTCACAGACCTGTCACGTTTCATTTCACGTTGAAAACAAACCTCCCATTGGAATGTCTGTGGCATCTCTCTCTGGGTAGAGAAAAACACGAGACTCGAGATATTAACACTTGAGATACCAGAGATGTATGTCCTAAAGTTTTTAAGGGATCTGCCTGACAATGATGAAAGCCGATGTCATCCGAAAACTCATTTCATATCTAGTCGGTCGACAGTATGTACTTTCCATGCACAATCGCAGAGCCTGCTACTCGTAACTAACCACAGACGTAGTGTATTCAGTCAATTGTGGCAGCATTTAGTGCTACGGATACGATTACACTCAAAGTGAGCCACGGAAATGCCATTTCGGACACAAACATATCTATTATCCAGAGGATCGTCAAACGTCCAAACACGACCCTGACCTCAACCACGAGAGAGACGTTGGCGTAGATGCCAGCCGCCTTGTATTCAATTTCAATACATACAAGATTGTTCGCACGCGGACCGCGCCGGTGATACCAATCAACCAAGATACATGTGGACTACATATGTACATATGTGTAAAATAAAGAATAACTTTGCGATTACGTCCTGACCCACACAGTAGCGGGAATGACGATGAGTTGTACAATAGCGCGTGTAGTTCAGAGTCTGTTGTTCGCCGACTATGCCATCAGGACTCCACCAGTCGCTTACGTAGCGGAACCCTTACATAAATGGGACCATATCATCAAGTAAGTACATAGTATCCTTGAGTCTGTGCCTCGCGAAAAGAATAAGTAATAAATAACTTAAGTCGCGCAGTTGTTGCGTTCAAAAAGAGTGGCACCAGTGAAAACGCTCCTCAATGACATATGGACTCTAAACTCTGTACCGAACTGTAAATGGTGGACAGGGCGACTACATGCGATCAGTATCTGCCGCAATTTTTGACTTAATTTATTCCATCTATCTATGATAAAGGCTGGCAAGGAAACGGATGAAAGGTCCACGATCCCTTCTTTATTAGAAAGGTTCTACCACCGACAATCAAAGGTACCTCTCAAAAGAACAAAAGACATTATGTATAAGAGAATATGTTTTAGATGTACGGGAATCCGAGTCTCGGTTCAAAAGGAAATGGCATGTGGAAAGGTGTACAGTGAACCGGTGTTGTATAAGAGACTGTCGTAAACTATTGTACCCTGGAGTATACATATAGCAAGAAAGTCAGTTAACCCAAGAGAAACAACGGAGAAGGCATTAAGCAAGTGATATGAATGATCCTGGCTCATGCAAACCCTCATGCAGAATTGCTTGGTGCGCACGGTAGCAACTTTGTTGGAACATAGCTTGAACCACAGACGGTTCAAGAGGGCGCGGAAACGTTATTGTTGCGGGTGTCCCAGTTGACGGCCCACACTTCCTGATCACAAGGTCTTCCAGCAGTCTGGCAAAGCGGAAAGCCAACGGAATTCGCTGGCCCATTTTGGAGATTGCAGATCTGCCATAAAATACTCTGGTTATCGAACAAACGAGGCCTGTTCTGAATACGCACTGTACGAAGTCAAGTTCTGCTCGTAATGTTGAGATTTGGTCTCCACTTTTAGCATCCTGGGCTGCCTGAAGGAAGCGCACGAGGACTCTGCCAGCGACGAACCAGCAAAACTATAGAACCAACGAGATTAGACTGCCGATAGCAAGTCAACAGTAAGAAATCCCGCACCGAACAAAATGAATCCAGAAGGCTAATATCGTAACTTGTTGACCAAACATTGTATATCAGATCAAGGATTGCTCTTGCAGCTGTCAAAATCTTCAGAGCAGATATACAACCAGATTGAAGAACTTCCGCATGGGGATCATGAAGCACGATTGTAGCACTATACATCATACTAGTCAATCGTAGCATTTCAAAAGGCTGTACAGCTCACACATGGGGCATTAGAAATGCGGTATAGAGATGATTGTCAACGATATTGTCTGTAATTGGATTTTTCAGATGTGGAGGAAATGATGCTCGGAAAGAGGAAACAATATGATCGAGCTCAATGAAGGCCGGTGAGCCCCTGGGATCAACAGATTCAGAGGATCTAAGACCATCGTTGATGTGACTTGCAACTGCAGCATCCCCAACGAAGTGACGTGCACGGAAGCGTGAGTTGAATGACTTCACCCGAGCTAGACATTGTTAAGCACAGACACTCGTGGATAGGAGCATAATGTTCATACATATCATTATTGTTCCTTTAATATATAGAATGAAGGAATCGGTCTGCTCTTCTGGATGCACAAGGAGAATATCTCTAGTATGAGCCCATTGTCGCTCTTGTGGTGACACCAGTATCTGCAAATAATGAGCTTTTGTTTTGGAAGACAAGTGTGAATTTACACTGTGTTCAAATTGGTCGCCTCGTACGGGAAGCATTTGAGAAATATCTTGATCATCCAGACTAAGAGCCCAGCCGTTACCACATCCATGTTGTCGCTCAACTGCATATGCCAACCAAAACGCATTGCGCCGCATTTCGTCCTCAATCACATTCCGAGCAGGAGCTAAAATGGACGCCGGTCGCTCAGAGTTGGAGATTGAATGAAAAGGTGGACACATGTTCAACCCCAGTGGGACTGATAACCGCATCGAATGGGCCGAAAATAGAAATACCTGGTGAAGATGATAAGGAAGACATCGAGACGGACAAATTCCTATTCAATTACATCTACCCATCTTGGCAACTGTGGGTATCAACGCTCCAGGAAGCAGAAGTAAGAACGACATACCTTGAATGAGACCAGTAGAACCAAGAAAGAATGATATTTGCTGGATCCCGTCAATCTTCACTTTGTCTACGACTTCTGTCACGTCTTACCTTGCAGGACCTGGAAAAGATCCTCTCCAAGGGAATTCAAATGGTCTGCTGTTTCACGTGCGTATTTTGCTTGCTGCTCAGCAAAAGAATCGGCGCGTTGTTCCTTGATGCGCTGTCGCTGCAGGAATATCTCGTCTAATGACAAGTGTTGTAAATAAAATGACTGGTTGTATTGGAAAAAAAAATACCCGGGGGATATTGCTGGAAATCCGGCAATGGAGGCGATGTAACTGCGGCGGTGTAAAGACTACCGATTGCACATATTGCATGAAGAACTGGGATTGAAGGAAACTTGGCATGATTGGGTGATAATGAAAGACTACTTTTGAAACTGGTGACATGGAAAAGGCGATTTGCATGGGGATGAAACCTAAAGAATACTTCCACCCTGCCGAAGGGAATCAGGGAATCAGACAGAAAGTTTCTAATATTACATAACTTCAGCTTACAAGTGGTGAAGTAGCTCTGGACCAGGTAAGTTTGGTGGCCAATTCGGCCACATGACATCCAGACTCAAAGACTCGGAAGGAGGCGTAAGTTCTGGCCTGGTGAAAACGTGAGTAGTCAACAAGTCGGCCTGCTGGGAAAATTGGGCCTCTTCCCTAAGGAGGACTCTGCTGACTGTGGCTCCATTCTGATAATGAGATGTCAGTGGTGATCTAGGGCTTAGTATTTGTGTCGGTAATTGAATGCCGTTGAGATCCGCAGTCGGATTGGTCGGTTTGAAGGTTGAACCAATGGGTTGGGAAGAAAAACCATTATGAGATACAACAGGGATTTCAGGAGAACGAGATGATAGCTCTCGTATTGTTGCTTCTTTTTGAGATAGCAGACCTTCAAGCTCGTCTATGTAGAAGATTAAAGCCAGTCCGTCGTTTAAGACTTCAGACGCACGTATGCGGTTCTCCAGTTTTTCATGTCGGCTTCTCGGTCCTTCAGATACAGAGGTGCTGCTTTCTGCAACTTATATACCACAATTTCAGAGTCGCTCATTGTACATATGGGCATACAGACCATCATCAAAGGTACATTCCGGCTTGGGAGGAAGGCTAGTTCCAGGTGGTGCATGTGCCACTGCATGGGCATGGGACCGTACACATGTTGAACATGGTCGTTTAGCGTCACTGTTGGAGTTCACTTAAGTCAGAAGAGTGCAATACCAAGACGAGTTAGTAGGTTACCATTTCTAACAGGGTTAATTTTTAGCATCCTCGAGCTCATACATATGTATTCAAAGCACACACCAATTTTCTACGGCGACACTACGAGTTTCGCGTTAGTCACTATAAAGAGAGTCTCAAGATTACCACACTTGATGACAAGCCTGGTGGTCGAAGGTAAGGAGTTATTAATGGTTGTATGGTAAACAATAGCGGACCTGATTTCGCTTGAGAACATTGGGGTGGGGTCCGATAGTCAAAGGATTCGAGGTGGCGGCTCGGTTAGTTGACGATTGTTGGACTTTGGGCATTACACTCAATTTACAGCAACCCCGTGTGCGTTGTTATACGACAAAACGGACGGACACCACAACTCCGAGTCGACTCAACAGCACGTGTCATTATGGACAGATTTAGCACTTGACTACGTACTATAGCTATAGTCATGGACTGGAAGATAATGAATAAGTGATAAAGTCACCGTTTACATACTAGTAGTGTAACGCAAGAGATCCAGGAATCATTTGTTCCGTCGTTTGTATAGACGGGAGCAAATCATGGGTATGGGATGAATTTATTAGTTGCTGTGAAGGTATCTGTAATGTTCACGAGTCCAATATTTCCAATATCGTTATGTAGAGCTATCGAAACCGCAGTCCATGTCTGATTGAATATTGGATCCGAGGAACTGTCGTCCTGGACAACAAGAGGTGATAGAGGTGATTCCGCCCAAATTATGATGGCAGAACATCCGGAGATGACCCAGTTCCGAAGGGCCATGCCCTGATCAGAGCCAAAGAAAAGGGAGCCTGAGGTTGTAGTAAAAGCAGATGCTGCAGAACTGATATCTGATGGAGACACGGTTCCAAAAACTGCCACTTCGATGATCGGGATCGTGGATAGGGAACTGAAGAGAATGGACGTTGGTGAAGGAGGAACCACCTGAGTGGTGGCCGATGCCAGGATATACGATACCAGAGCAGTTGCAACCTCGACTCTTGGGATAGAAGATAAATATTGGAGTACAACGTGGTTGAACTGTCCCAAAGTCCCGTACTGGCGAGGGTCAGATTGTTCGACGGTAACTACACTGACGTTCGAAGGGCCAGGTAGCGAACTGAGAATTGCTCCATTGCGAATGATGACTCGTGGATTCACGTCACTTCTTAGGACGGCAGCCTGTCTAGCGATTCCCGATCTAGGATCAAGGAATGGTTGACGCAGACGCAATACATTTAAAACTCCGTATATCGGCCGCTCAGGATAGCAAGCCGTATCGAAGCGGTTTGCAGAGGACACGGACGATAAGCCAAACACTGATCTTTCAATTGTGTTGATCAGTTGTAACTGACTCTTGTCAAGGCCTGGATAACAGCTGAGGGGAGGTGGAAAAGGTGCAGATGAAGAGGAAGTCAGGAGCGAATCAAGTGACGTCAGTTGTTGCGTCTGAGTGGCATCGAAGGGTAAAAGGACTGGGGAGGCGCTAAGTGCTGCCATGAAGGTTGGCAGATTACTCAACGGTTGTTGGAGGACACTAATCCAATAATGTTCCAGGGCTTTCTGATGTTGGATGGATGAAGCTATAGGAGATGTTGTAAACCAGTCTCTCATGATTGAGGTTGATCAGCTTACCAGTAGCAAAGCTATACATCCGATCTAGTGCAGATTGAGCGGTTGATCCGACCTGCGACAATTGAACAGCTGTGGGCTGTCCAGTAGTCACGAAAGAAACATTTGGTTCTCTGACTTCCTGCTTGGCGAAGTCGAATATAAATCCAGATTCTTTAGTTGTGAAGAGAGAAAGTTCGCCAGTTGTGTTGAGAACATCCCATGGAGCAGCTTGTATAAACTTATATAGCACGGCATTAGCTGTAAGGTTTTGTGACTCGATTATATTCCAGAGCAGTGCTGTTTGAGCCCAGCGAGTCACACTCTCCGGAACCTGCAACGTCAGCGCTGGTGCGACATCCACAAGGACTGACTGTGAAGCACAATTGCCAGCCACAGAACCTTGCGTTAACCAAATGTTGTTATATACATCATTGCTTGTCCGATTTGAAAGGAAGAGTTGATTGAGACTTGGAACGAGGTCAATGATATTTTGAGCTAAAGGGTCGCATTGCCCAGGTTGAGTAGTAGAAGTACAAACACAAGTTGCATCTTGATGCCAAGTCAGAAAATAGATCTTGCACGACAGATCAACTAAGTATTACTCACTGAGATTACAAGCAGCGCCAGCAAAGTTGTTAGGGCAAACAGTTGCACTGGGTTTCTTGCGACCAAGAGTGATGCCTACTGCTGTTCCGGCCGCTGCAAGGCAGATGATAAGGAAGACTCCCAGCATCATCAAGGTCCGCCGCTTCTTGGATTGCGTAAACCCCGCCGTAACTATGCCCTCAGCAAGTCCTCGAAAATGGGTCGCTGGTGAGGCGGTCATTCCTGTCGCGTCTAGGAGCACCGTATCAGCGTCATCGGATGCTGAAGTCAGCCCTTCTCGATACGAATAGAAATTAATACTCTGGTAGGGTTGGTAGCCCTTCGCAAGATACCGTTGAAGAGTATTGGCACGATTGGCAAGGTCAGGGAGAGAAGCCATTTCTTCTGCCTTTCTATACTCCAACTCCGTCGCCAATGGAATGTGGGGAATCAGAGGGACTGGTGGAAGGGGCTTTGCCTTTCTCCAAGAAAGGACATGTCTCACCGAGCGTTGTGAGGATAAGCGGGAAATGAACGATGAGATAGCACTTTTTGTGGAGTGCATTGAATCACGACTCTGAGGATGAGAGGTGGTAGGCCGCGGAAATCTGGAAGTGGCGACAACCGGATTATCATGAGGTAGCAAGACGTGCACATCAGAATATAACGAGCTGTCACCATTGTTGTACGAAGAAGGAAGATTGCGGGGTTGAGCAGATGTAACGCCGACGGCAGAAGTGCCTTGCACATTTTGAGTGAAACTGGCCTTTCTCAGAACAGAGGCATCTTGGTTAATCCCATACAACGTAGTGGAATCATCCGAAAGATGGTTGGGGGACTCCCGAATGAGAGTAAAGGAGCTTGGAGGAGGCCGCGCAGTTGACGCCTTATGTGGTGGTAGCCGCGTTCCCGACGACAACGAGTCCGCAATGCCTGCAAGGTCATTGACATAGCTAGATGTTAGTGGATGGTATGTCATTTCTGAGAAACCGCTCAAAGCATCGCTAGAAAAGGATTTATGCTTATCTGCCCGGGCGGATGAATTTTCCTTGAGAAGGGATGTTATAAAAGACGTGGAAAGCAGGCGGTCCTCTGTCGCATCCATACCGATGCTTGAGGCACCATCATGCCAGTCATAAGGAGAGACGGGTGCAGCTGGTCGACGGAAGCTAGGAGGTTGAGAGGTTGAATTTCCTGATTGACCTGAATGACCAGAGAGATTCGTTTCGCTAGCCTTAGTCCTCAGAGGGATGCTGTAGGTTGACGCACTTGAGGCGCTAGGGATAGGCAGAGGCTTTCGTGGCCCCAAAGGTATACTTCTGGGTGAGAACTTACTCCGAGCGGGGGAGGACGATCCAAATTCAGACAGAACCGGAGTGGATGGGATTGAAGCAGGAGGTTGGGGAAATTCAGAGAAACTAATGGTACTCTCTGCTATACCAGATGCGTTGGTGTCTTGTGAACGTGCTGCAACATGTCCGGGACCGGTAGGACGTTTTGTATTACCTGGCTGGAGGGACATTACTAGGCAATATTAAGCATTCCTATGCGCAATCAGGATTCCTCCACATACATTATGTTTTCTAGCTGGGTTCACGCCAAATCTCAGTGGCATTCCACCGCTGCCAATACAGTGTCAAATGATCTGCAGAATTAAGAGAACCGTGTTAAAGGAATGAAAGTTGGAAGAAATAGTAGGAAGTGACGGCAGGATATATGTACTAAGAGGAAGAAACCCACACGCAAACGGGACATACACTGGCAAGCCTTGACAACAGCATCCTTGTTCCTGGTGCATCATAGATCAGCCGTCCTGTCATTCATCATTTCGTATACATGTGTTTACTTCAAAATTGATGCATATGTACTTGAGCCTAGCTTGGCCTATCGAGCGGATGAATTCCAGGATGCAAAGAAGAGTCATCCAATGATTTATCAGACCTAGTGCTGAATAAAAGGAGCATAATAGAATCGTAAACGTCGAGCAGAACGTAAATGACGTGATATAATGGGGGTACAAAGTCAAATCCGTGGAATGAAGATTCAGGCAGGTAAATTATCTTTTCATGCAATGATACACTTTTTACCGCCACTATTCCTCTTGACTTGCGGTGGAGGATTCACTAAGGCATTGTTAGTACAAACAAGGGAGGTCATTACATGACTTACAAACAGCTCTGATGGCCTCATCGAAAACTGTCTTGAGACCTTTCTGTGTCAGTGCAGAACATTCAAGATATTTCACAGCTCCAATATCCTTAGACATCGCAAGCCCTTGAGAGTACTGAATGGGTACCATACGGCTTGAAATAGGGGTAAAAGGCAACAAGGTTAAGCTCTCTTGCAGGAGAATGTACCGCAGAGCAACTGACCGGTCCCGCAACTTCTCGATCGTCGCTGGTTCTTCACGTAAATCGAGTTTAGTGCCCACCAAAACGACTGAGGTTGAGGGAGCATGGTGGGAAATCTCAGGATACCACTGTAACACATATAAGAGTCAACGCCTTGGAACGAGATCTACAACTCACTTTAGTCCTGACATTCTCATAGCTGGGAGGGCTGACAAGAGAAAAACAGATTAAGAAGACGTCGGTTTGGGGGTATGAAAGTGGGCGAAGCCGATCGTAATCCTCCTGTCCTGCTGTATCCCATAGTCCAAGAGAAATGGTCTTCCCGTCTACCATTACATTCGCGGAATAATTGTCAAACACTACGGAATTTGTCAGAGGTTGTCCCATGCCTAAGAAAATGTTGAATACCGGTCGGTATATACTCTCCCTGGATACTACGTGAGCAACGTCCGTGAAATCAATGCGTAAGAACGACTCACAGGAAACGCATTGGTCGTGTATGAAATGAGTAGGCATGTCTGAAAGAGGTATTCAGAATTGAGATATTGAACGTCGTTTGCAACAAACTTTTCCAACGGCACCGTCTCCAACGACAACACCTGTGAATCGATGTTAGTCGTGACCAAGTATGCTTGGAGATCGTACGGACATTTTATAGCTTGCATTCTGCTGGTATTGTAGCTCTAGATGATTCAGAAGGTTTGGTCGTGAGGAAGAACCTGGAGTCGTAGCGTTTATCGGTCACGGATAGGCGAGAACGCTTCTGTGTCCAAGACAGGTAAGGTGTATCAGTGATGGATCCCGATGAGAGAGGGCAAGACCGGTTCCTGATTGGTGAACAGCACGGACCTTGGGAAGAAATCTTGGAAGTGAAACGTGAAATAACGGGGAGGAGGAGAGTTATATGTTGTGGTATAAGATCAACGACCCTTGGTTTCCTCTACCAAATCCGATCAACGTTCCCACGCAATCTAATATTGTCACGGTTTGTCTGATCATTTCAAACGACGATACTTTATTCGAATATATGTACATTGTATAGCTTTGGACACATTTAAATGCACAGGTACAGTACTAGGGAGCGGAGAACAGAAAAGTATAAATATAGTCGATGGATAATAATCCCAAATACTACAAGAAAAAAGAGGGAGATTCCCGAAGAGATAACAAGGTGTTTGACATACATAGACAGTGGCAAGAAGCAAAGCATAACAGCGACATGAGATAGCATGGATCAGATATCTGGGAAACAATGGACAACTCACTCCTCACTCCCGCTGGTCATTCTCCTCTTCTTCAAAGGTGGGGTTTCATCGCAGGCGTCTGTCGCAACGCTGTCCTTCATAGCCAAAGAGCCTGCCACTTCAGCTTCATCCCTTTCTTCCTCCGTGATTATGCCTTCAAAGTCGCTGTCATCAGCGATGCGATTGACATCGTCGTCAGGAAGACTGAATGCCCCAAGTAGGCCAATTCCGAGCCCAACACCGACAGGCAATGCAGAATTCCTCAGCACAGGACTCTCGGTTCCGACGTTCAAAACTGAAGACTTTGGGTTTCCAGGGCTAGTTTCAACTGTGGGGCTACTGACAGATCCCCATGAAGAACACATGATGGTAAAAGGATCACCAGGAGGCAATATTTCCGAAGGATCTAAATTTGAAGTGGAAGAGGAACTCAGAGAGACTTCTGCTATCCAATCCTCGGAATCTGAGCGCTTATGGCGCCGAATCGCGGTCTTTGAGCCACGTTGCAAGGGTGATTCCTGGATCTGGTAGCGATTACGGCCACTAGGAAGAGAGACGCTGGTTTTAGAAAACAGTGCCCGAGGAGATGGGCGAGAAAACTTCCAGGGGCTCTCAGGAGTATCGAGGTCAAGCGGAACTCGTTTGAAATTTGTGAAGCCGAATGGGCGAGGGCTTGGCATAGGAGAAGATTGGACCAGGGAGGGGCTGGCATCCATGGTCGACGGGCCTTTGACAATTGGACTGCTTGGATCATGAACAAGCATGCTCAGAGAAATTTCACGAGATCGTGAGTGAAGGGGGTGGCTTGGACTGGGGAATCGCCAAGGTTGCTCAGAGGGAAGCCGAGGAGGGGAGTGCCGAAAGGCGGGGGTCAAAAGTGGGTCATAAGGAGAAGGAGGAATTGTGGGGATTGGGGTCGGTGAGGATGTGACGACAGGATCACTTTCAGGGACAATGTTCGCAGTATCAGAGGATTGAGGGGTGAGAGGAGGACTTGGAGGAGGTAGATGAAATCGTGAAAGAGGATGATGGGATCCTTTTGCATCAATTTGAGCTGGAAATTCGCCTTGAGGAATTTTTGGCGCGGATGGGATACGGTCAACGTCCTTGGCTGGTTTGACGCGCTTTAAATCGGCAGCCGGAAGGAGGGAACGGAATTTGGATTTGTGAGCAGTATTGCGAGGTTCGGTTTGAGGCTCAACGTCCAAATTGAGAAGACTGTCGTGGGGCTGGAGCTGAGCTCTGGTCGAAAGTTGTTTGTTCTCTTCTGGACTAGGCGTCAGCGAAGCACAAAGACAGCCAAGTCATCAGACCTACTGTTCGATCCGCGTCCACGAGGGCGATCACTGGTGTCACGACGATTGGCCATGGCGACTTTGTGTTTTTCAAACACGTGGCGGCGCCACATACTTTTTGCGTTGACACCCGCATAAGTTCTTCTGCAGAAGGTGCATCGAAGGCGGGGTTCCTCTCCTTCTGGCCAGCCTTCTGCGCCTCTATCGCGGAGGTCCTTTTTCTTCTGCGGGCACCAGCCACGAGGAGGTTCGAGATTGGATGGGTACGGGATAGCATTGAGATTTGAAGAACTAAAGTCCTCTGGATCTAAAAACCACTCTGGATTTTCGACCATGAGCTGATAAGTGAGACCATCCGCAGAGAGAGAAGAATGGGGAAAGGCGGTGAAAGGGGGATGGATGAAGAGGACGTTGGGGTCGGTGGAGAGGGGATCCATGCCCGCGGGAGGAACTGCATGGATGTCAAGGGGACGAGAGTGAGTTCTTAGAGAGGTGGTTGCAGTGGGGAGAACGGTGGCGGCGGAGTGTGGCGTGTAGGGACGAGGCTTGAATGAGGTGGCAGCGGAGGTGAAAAAGCCGGAGTCGGGGAGGGGACGCTTGGGAGGACGAGTGGAAGCCGCCGTCGACGCGGACGGCGTGGACGACGAGGACGGGGCAGACGACGAAAGGCCCGCGTTCATGACTGTACTAGTCAAATTCAAAAGACGCCCGCCGCTTGTTTACTCATTTCAGCGGAGTTACCACGAAAACGCGTCAGTCACGTGGCCGTAGTCGCGTCCTATTAATATTATATTTGTCCTACTACATCGCCAATGACAGGTATCCTGCAATCATCGCTAGTCCACCCAACGGCGTCACCGGTCCCAGGAATTTCAGCCTGTACGCCGGTAAGATACTTACTGGCACTCGAAAAAGCACCCACCGATCCCGCCCCAGCACGAGCGCCATGATGCTGCCAGAGAACACCACTCCCCCTGCAGCAATAGCCGGCCCCGCGAACCGGTGCGTCGCAAACTTCGGGTGCAACGATACCAACAGAAGGGCAAGTCCGTTATACACCTGACAAGACCATCAATGGCGAGCACAATTAGACCTTAGGTCTGCATTACAGCATAGCTCGATGCAGTCTCCCACGCATGGATATTTTCTGCGGTAATACCCGGACGACTTCTTAGGCCATGTGCTGGGTTTCAAAACACTGAGTCGTTCAGAGGATTGAAAAGCAGATACTTGGATACCTCCAAATGCGCCCGCAATGATTCCAACAGACGCTTGCAAACACATTTAGACCTCTCACACAATAATCTCAACCCTTGAATTTACCCATAACAGCTCCCGTTCTCCAAAGTAGACGAGGTCCAGGAAATGCTCCTGAGATGGCGCGTGGTAAGAGCGGTGACGAAGGGGTCGGGGTAGTCATTGGTCAGGTCGGTGAACATCGTAAACTCCCACGAACATTTGATTATGTAGACTGTTTACCAATCACCTTGTACCCAAATATCCTCAATTTCTTGGCAATTAATCAACAAGTTCTTAAAAGTGTAATCTCAAATTTCCATTTCAAAGTTCGAAATTCGTCATGGGCAAAGCTCAGAAAAAGACGGGAAAGGGTCGTCTTGACAAATACTACAAGCTTGCAAAGTAAGAGACGTGTACATTTTTCCCTTTTATCTGTCTGATTATTCGTTCAGAGAACAGGGCTACCGTGCACGTTCTGCTTTCAAGTTAATCCAACTAAACAAAAAATATGCTTTCCTAGAAAATTCACGATGTACTATCGATCTGTGTGCAGCCCCTGGTGGTTGGCTACAAGTAGCTAGCAAGTACATGCCGGTGAATAGTCTGATTGTTGGTGCGTTGGATTCTTCTGTGTGGTATAGCTCGGTATCATCCTTTATTCCTCCACTCAGGTGTTGATCTCGTGCCAATCAAACCCATTCCTCGAGTCGTCACCTTTGCTGCTGATATTACAACCTCCCAATGCCGAAACCTCATTCGCGGCGAAATCAAGGACTGGAAAGCAGACGTTGTACTTCATGATGGTGCACCCAATGTCGGAACTGCATGGATTCAGGATGCCTACAGTCAGTCCGAGTTGGTCTTGATGAGTCTCAAACTTGCTGTCGAATTCCTCGCCAAGGGCGGTACTTTCGTGACCAAAGTTTTTCGGAGCGTTGACTACAACAATCTTATCTGGGTCTTCAACCAACTCTTCGGAAGAGTCGAAGCCACCAAACCTCCTTCTTCGAGGTCCGTGCTCTTCTGTGCTTTTGAAATTTACGATTACTGATTCTACCTCAGAAACGTCTCTGCCGAAATCTTCGTGGTCTGTCGTGACTTCTTGGCACCAAAGTTCATCGATCCCAAATTCCTCGACCCCAGGCATGTGTTCAAAGAAATTGCAGCCGCTGAATCCTCTATCGATAATAAAGGTTCAAACGTAAACAACGTCCAAGCCAACGTCTTTCAACCAGAAAAGAAACGCAGACACCGCGACGGTTACGCCGATGGAGACTATACTCTTCATAAAACTATAAACGCAGCAGACTTTATCAATGGCCCGAATCCAATCACAATTCTAGGAGCTACCAATAAAATTGCCTTTGTAACGGATGAAGAGAAAGAGTTTGTTACCATGCGTATATTCGTTTCATTCATTTCGTTCTAATTTCTCCCAAGATGGTTGAATATGGACATTACAACGTCTGATGTGCAAGCCAACTGCGATGATTTGAAGGTTCTTGGGAAGGGCGACTTTAAGACATTGCTCAAGTGGCGATTAGCCCTTCGTGAGGAAGTAAGTTTGAGCTTTATATCATCCTTGTTACTCTCCCTCATTGAGATTTTACAGTTGGGTCTGGATAACAAGACAAAGGAAACTGAAGAACTTACGGAAGCTGTTGAGATTATTGACGACGTCGATGAAGAGCAGCAGATATCTGATGAGGTCATAGGTTCTAACGTACAAACAGGACATGAAGCTGATTATTTTATAGTTGGAACGCCTAAACGCAGAAGCCACTGCTCGTACCAAACGGGAACGTAGACGTGCCAACGAAATCAGGACACGAACTATTCAGCGAATGCAACTCCAAATGACGGCGCCATTAGATATTGGCTTGGAACAGCGGGACTTGTCGCTCGGTGGTCAAGATGATATATTCGATCTCGATGGAGCAGAACGAGGTTTACGGAAGAAGGGTGGCATGGAGAGGTTGATATGTGATGAAGGGGATGTTGCGGAAGAGAGTGAGGAGGAGGAAGAGGAGGAGGTCGAGATGGCTGAGGGTGAAGTGCTCGATTCCGAGGAAGAGAAGGAAAGAAAGACACAAGCCATGGAGGCTGAGTTGGACGGCCTCTATGATGCATACCGAGATCGGTTACGCGAACGAGATGCTAAGTATAAAGTGAAGGAAGCGCGGCGGAAGAATGCAGAACGAGAGGAATGGTCAGGGATAAAGGGGAAAACAAATTCGGATACGGAGGAGGAAACCGAGGAGGAGGGGGGGTGGGACAATATGCAGGCGTTGAAGAGCAACATCTCAGACGACGAGAGTTCTGATGATACTGAGACGGAGGCACCGATGATGAAGACAGCTAAACGACCGCATGACGTGGATAACGCGACTGCATCTTCAATTTCAAAGCGTCCAAAGCTAGTAACGAAACTTGTCGACCCTGTGTCCGTAGTGTCTACCAGCAAGGCTGCTCAGGTTTGGTTCAGTCAAGATGTTTTTGCTGGAATCGAAGAAGACATAGAGTCGGATGAAGAAGAGGATACGGGTTATGTGTCAATGAAGGACTCTCATTCGGAGAAAGATTGGGCAAGTGCGGTATGTAATTATGTTTCATTATTGTTCTGATGTGCTCAAACTTTATCTCAGGTGACGGATGATGATGACGATGACTTTGAGGTTGTCCCTCAGGAACCCGCCTCAGACGTTGAGATGTGGGATGTTGAAGACGAAAATGAAGATGCTGCAAAGCAAACAACAATAAGGAGTTCGTTTGATTTTTATCCTTCTTTTGTGGCCTCATCTAGGTTTCGCTTAGGAATGGGTCTTGTGACTCCAGAGGCTATGACGCTAGCCCAACAACTGATCAATCGGCAAACAACGAGAACAAAATTGATCAATGACGGATTTAACCGGTACTCGCTGAATTCGAAGGACGACCTCCCAACTTGGTTCCTGGATGACGAGGCGAAGTACTACAAACCAAATTTACCCATCACAAAAGAAGCAATCCAAGCTCTCAGAGAAAAGCAACGAGCCCTCGATGCCCGTCCGATTAAAAAGATCGCCGAGGCAAAAGCACGCAAAAAGCTAAAAGCTCAACAACGTCTGGAGAAAGCGTTGAAAAAAGCTGAGGGCGTTAACTCGACAACAGATATGTCCGAACGAGAAAAAGCTCAGCAAATAGAAAAATTGATGCGCAAAGGATTGTCGGCCACCAAGAGCAAGAAGACGAAGGATGTTAAAGTTGTGGTGGCGAAGGGCGCTCATAAGGGAATCAAAGGACGGCCAAAAGGAGTCAAGGGGAGATATGCGATGGTGGATGCGCGAATGAAGAAAGAGGTTTGTCGCATTCTATTTCAGTTGACTTAACTGACGAAATCCTTTCCAAGGTTCGGGCCAAGAAACGAAAGGAGAAATCCAATAAAAGGCGGAAGAACTAAAGTATACTAACAATTATCCTAATACATGGATTACTACATTATATACTTGATCGATCCTCATTAGAAATTCAAGCGTGGAGTTTTTTGTGTCGAGGAAGGTGACGCAACAAGAGCATAGCAATATCTGAGGAAAGCTGCCCAAGAAACATCAGATGCAATGTCATCACACGTCACCTGTACACATTGCAGTCAAACAAAAGTTGAAATAGTCTTTGATAAAGCCTACCTGGCATAGACGCGACCGTTCTTTAGTTTCTAGTTCTAAGATACTTTCAACAACCGTGGAGAGAGAAGGTTCGGGCAATAAAGCATCGTTTAGATTTGGGTCCCGTGTCTGGCGTACGGTCGACGATGAGCTCAACTGATAATCTACGCCATCTTTGACGACAGTCAAAGGCATCCCTGGTTGACCTGATGCTTGGCCTGATGTAGTAAGACTGCCCTCAAATATAAATTAGTATCCCAAACTTATACAGGTGTACGCACAAGGATTTAAGATCGCCGTAGTAATTTTCTAGTCCAGCCGGCCAAAGTTCCCTTGGGATAGTATGATTTGTTGAAACCGAGAAACGTATATCCATAGGCCTGAAAAATAAGTTTGACCTTCAGACAATAAGCGAACCTAGAGAAAATGTACCTATCAGGAAGCATAAGGTCGAGGCGACGGGAAGATTCTGTCGAGCAAGTCGGAGACAAAGCGACCTCATCAAGTGAGCCAATGCCTTTCGTAGAGAGATCTTCCGGACAATCCAAATAGCCATCGTCGACTTTCACCTTCGGATTTTTGGGCGCCACTAGATTCGTATGATCAAGAAGAAGCTCAAATTTGAGGGACTCAATTGAGCCTGAACCAGAGTCTTTGGCTGTTGGTAGTGAGCGGTAGACAAGACGGTGTATTATATGCTGTTGTGTTGGTGCACAATTGATAAGTGGATGAGGCAAGCTGTCATGCTATTAATCAAGGTCCTCAAACTCCATGATATAAGATTTCAACCTGGATACAAAGACACTCTTGGGTTCTTCGGTTCGAAACCACTTGAGCAAATTAGATAGTTCATGAGATCCAGCTAGAGGTGGCGTTATATTCGATTGGGAAGAGATCGAAGAAACAAGGAGGTGACCAAAGCTGCAAGAATTTCGACAGTGTAAGACATTGTTGAGAAGTGACTGACGTACGAGGCAGTGATGCGATGATTGGTTTGTGAAACAGGGACTTGGGCAAGAAGTGTGTGTCGCAGATCCACAAATTCTCTATGAATATAATCAAGCTATCGGTGATAACTTATCTGACTTGGCTCACCCTGAGAAATCCATAACGTGGTCAGTATCCTGAACTCCATCCTCCTCGATCATCTGGGATCTAAGCCAATCTCCAATGCGTCGTACACGGAAAAGGCCTGCTTGTTTTGAAGCCTGTGATTTCAGTTGTGTTGGCTGGAATGGGTATAGAGAGTACATTGGGTGTGACGACAAAACTTGCCCCAGGGTGGGCTTGGACGGGCTCTGCGCAGGATAAATCAGAGTACGAATAGACTCCTCGACCTATTGTTCACAGGGTAAGTCTTTATTACAGATCAAAATTTTGTCGTGTTGACCTCAGAGGCAGCGCGAAAGGTTAGTCGCTCTGCAAAATGGCCAGCGGCTTCATCGCCATCCTTGAAAGTAAGGCGAATCTGAAGGATGCTTAGGCAACTGGTTAAAGGTTCAGCTTGAGGAACTCACTAATCCTTCGCCTGCATCCTCTATAAATACACCGGATTTACGTGAGATGTGTTGCAATGAGTCTGGTCCAACATGTCGTCCCGATGGAAGTTGGAAATATTGTGTTTTGATTCCCTAAATCGCACAATGAGAATCATGTACCCGATATATTCACATCTACTTACTATCTTAAATTTACCAATGTATGTGCCAAGCTGAACAAGAGAAGCCCGAGAGCCTTCGACCTTGAGAGAAAGCGGGCTAGAAGAGAATGAAACGTGAACTCCAAATTTGGAAGATATATCCAGAAGATCAGCTCCATCTAAATTGATAGATGCATCGTGAATGAGAATATCATCTGTTCTGGATGGGCACCAACCTTTCCCAAGGATCAGGAAAGCCTGCTTTGCGTCCAACAAAAAGGCTAAAGTACGGATGATATAGCTGAAACTGAGACAAACGAAGAACGAACGTACATTCACAGATGATCTCTGAGTCTCTTTTCTCTTGTTTGATCCCTGTAAGGGAGGGCCATCTCCACTTACGCTCCACTATTTCTGCAGCTGTCGTCCATTTTGGAAGTTTGACAGGAATATCAAGCTCATACAATTTCGCAATAGTGCGAAGCTGTGCATGGCTGAACGACCGTACGAGTCGCGCAATGACTTTGTTATATTCCTCTTCGTAGTCGGGTGCGTTTTTCTCTGGACGTATTGAGGGCTTATATTCACGTTCTAAATCTACAATTGATATGTCCCGGGTCTTCGCAATATAGTCAAGATATTCCTGTAATTTTGTCTCGACAAGTATGTTTCTTGGAGAATTTTCCGTTACAGAGGTCTTCTCCCTTTTACGTGTCTTTTTTTGGGGTTTGGCTTCACCATAAGCAGTAATAGCAGAGCAAGAGAGTGAGCGTCTTGAAGCGAAAGAACGGATGGACTTGGATCGAAGACATGAGAAGTACAGTGACCACCGGAGAAAGACTGACATCAGTTGACCAAGCAAAAAAAAACTGAAAACCACAAATGTCTTTGGTCCTTTGTCATTACGTAAGGGAAGCTACGGCGGCAAGCTTTGAGGCACGGATAGAACTTGGCGTCTACTATACAGCAAGTACTGAAACGACGGTGGAACTAGGATTGAAGAAAACGGAGCGCGTATAACGGACGTTGGGCCTGAATTTTGGAGATAATCCATGCAAATTGAAGAAGTTCAAGTTACAAAGAAGGCTGGCACACCCAAGGCACACCATAAATCAAGGAAAACAGGGAACGGAAATGACTCAGGTATACTAGGAATTTCACTAGTAGAAGAAGTAACGACGTATACTGGTACATAAGTCCAATTGTGACGATGAGAACCGGCAAGGCAGCAGTTGTTCAAAACGATCCTGTACAATTGGAGACACGCGTTGACATCTAGTGGATGTCCATGTTCACGTCCGTCCCCGTGGATCAGCTTTCTGGACATTCAAAAGATGTTACTGTCTTCATCGCCAACTTCCCCATTCCATCCGTTTTCCGCAAGGAACTCCATGAATTTCGCGTCTTCTTCTGCAAAGTCAATTCCTGTCATATCTGGGACAAAAAAGTAAGTAATCAATATTCCAGTGACGCCACATATAGCTGTAGTCTGCAGTATAAGCTTTAAGTCGCTTTATCTAACTACTGTAGAACTCGCCTGCGATTATGAATGTCCATCTATACGTTCGATGAGCGAGAGAAGCTGTCGGGTGACTCGACCATAGAACTTACTTCTTCCCGAGATTGACCTGGATCGGCGTGAAAGCTTGTGTACCGACAGCGGCACCTGCTTTACCAACTGCAGCAGACAGACCATAGCACGTTCCTCTATTCGATTCATTAGTAGACCGGATTCTTTTTTTGGTAGTATCTGATTTTCCTACCTCACGGGTGTAGCGTACGACCTAGACAAGGAAATCAAGATGAGATCATTGCTGGCAAGATGCAATCCTCTCTCACTCTGCACTAACAAGTCCTAGCATGTCGCCAGGTCCCTATAACTATATCAACACCAATAGCATCCAGCAGAAGTTGATTCATACCAAATTACCGAAAGATTGCATGAGTCCATAGCTAAAATATGACAACACCAAACCAAAATCAAGATAAGCCTATCCTTCACAAAAATGATTGTATCCGCGTACAAAACAACGAACAAAGGAATAATCTTGGTGATTTTATCATAGCTCAAGCCAATGGTGAGACCTAGATCACGAGCTTGACTTAAAAAACTTCAAACGAAAACGGAAAATCTTTACCAAATACAAGATAGCCGCTAAATCCAAGCATCATCTAAAAACGAGAGATTGGTCGAATATTTAACAATTAACGATAAGACTGACAGTATTTTTTCGACCAATCTTATTACAAAGTAAGGCACCAACAAAGACTCCCGGTATCGTTAGCGACCCAAGCAGAAGTTGCCATTCGGCAGTCCGTTTGATAGAACCATCGTGAATTACACTTGATATGATCGTGCCCGAGAATACACCGTTCGGGAAGGTCACCTATTTAGGCTGGTCATGAATCTGTATCACTAAGCACAGGTATGAGTGAGCTCTTACAAAATCATAAAGAAACCTAGTGCATTGGAAGAGTATGTAATTTTTCCAACACAAAGAGTTACAACCACTAACCATGCGCCACAGGTGCCAATGAGGGATCGCCAGTACCGCCTGATGACTAATACGTATGGCACACGACCTGAATTCAAAGAGAGCTCTAGCAAGAAAAGTGGCGGCAGCTTGTTAGTCTCACGTTTAATCGCCCCATCACGATAGAGTTTGGAATGGATCATCCGTAGACGAAAATAAAATACCGTCAAAGGCAAAACGATACCAACTCCAAAACAGATTCGCCAGACGGTCTGCAAGTGATTCGTCCCAGCGGCAGATAGAATAATCAAGAATACAGAAACCGCCAGAGGACCACCAAACTGTATCCATCAGATACAAGCATGAAACGGAAAGAGGGCTAACACCAACAGAGAGAACAAAGTTTGTAACCATGATGAAAACTAAACGGGAATCAGTCACCGTTCAGAATCAAATAGCACGCTCAAGGACCTGGTCCGCGGGTCTGAACAGATGCTTGATTTGCGGCTTCACATGCACTGGTAGAAGCAGCAGGATACTCTCCGCCAACTCCCTGAAGAGGGTGGGTCATAAAAAGGTATTTCATTATGCCAAAAAAAAACTCACAATCCCAGTAATACCCCTTGTAAAGTGATAATCTAATGAGCAAAATGATAATTATGTCATGGATTCGATCACACCGAGCAAACGTCAGGAACCAGAATAAACCCGCAGGGCTACCTCCCTTCCCATGAGCAGCAGTAGAAAGTGTTGCGCCCAGGACGATAAGAGCTGTCGTAAAAACCAGGCCAGCCTTTCGACCAATTCGGTCGCAAACAAGTCCTATGAAGACCTGACCAATGATTGCACCTTTGTTAAAAGTGATGGGAAGCCAACTTAATATGCATAACGGGGAATTATTCACCGACAAGTAAAGAGTTGGATACTCGTGTAGAGACCTCGGATGTATATGCCATAGGATAAAGGGTTTGGAAAACCACCTATATATACATTCTCAACGATCCGAACAACAGCACAAAAAGCACGGAGACAGACATTGATCATGGTCATGAGGCTGTTTTGGTCTAGAGATCGCAAAGTTGAAAATTCCTTCGAGCTCGACATGGGTGGAAGGCACCTACAGCCATCGCTGATTAAACCAAAGCCTGCTGCAAGGATGGAGAATAGTTCGCTAGTATGTTCCTTCGAGGCGAGAAGATCAGCATCCAGTGGTAGCTGCTTGACCTCTTCTTTGCAATTGTCAACATTAGGTTTCCAGTCAGAATCTGAGGACATTGATGGTTATGCACAAGCGGAAGCCCAGTGGCCCGCTTGAGTAAGTATATTTATCACAGTTGACGTGCACATATTGATGTATCCATCAGTAGACCGCCTGTGGGAGGATTAAAAGGTACACAGATTAGAAGCAGGCGGCCCGGCCCCCCATGGATCACATACAGTCACGTGTCTCATGGGACGTCTCGCTCACGTGCAATATTGTCTGGGTACTTGTGGTCAGCGGCGAGCGCTTCATAAATCAGAAACAGGCTTGTCACGGTGGCGTGTCTTACGACAATGGCTAACAATCCGCTGGTTGGGCCTTCGCCTCTCAAAGATATAATACATCCCCAGTTCTACCAGAATAACTTTACATTAGAACATCATATCAAGTCTGAGTTAGGGATCAAACTTGACAAAGGTAAGCACCATTTTGCAAAAGAAGATCCATTTTGCTGACTGATACGTGCGTGAATAGATGACCAGATCTGTCGGTTGGCTCTCACTCCTGCTGGTTGTCCACTTGGCCCTCTTCACTGCCCCCTACGTCACACGTCACCCTCTACACAAAATTTTCAGCCAGCCAAATTGCCACCAACACATCCTCGTGAGCGAGAAAGACTATCTACCGTATGCAAGCATTGGTTGCGAGGTCTGTGCAAGAAGGGCGATGCTTGCGAGTTCCTTCATGAATATAACTTGCGACGGATGCCCGAATGCTGGTGGTACGCCAAGTACGGTTATTGTTCTGCTGGGGATGAGTGCCTGTACGCCCATCCTAAGGAGCGAAAAGTGGAGTGTCCAGATTATAACCGAGGTTTTTGTAAATTGGGTGTGTTCTGTAATATCTCTTGTCACAACATGTATTGACAGATTATATAGGCCCGACTTGCCCTCGAAAACACGTTCGTAAAGTTGCATGTCAACTGTACTTGACTGGCATCTGTCCTCTTGGACCTGATTGTCCACGCGGCCAGTACGTATGTTTCTTTTTTAGAGAAATTCTTTTTGTACTAATCTTGACCACGATAAGCCCAAAGCCCGGTATTCCACCTCCCAATGCATATGATCCCCCTTCTCCGCCATCAAGTCGCGAACTAGGGCCACCACCGCCAGGATACGGGAGATATGGGGATTTTGATCGTGGATTTGGAAACGGTGTCATGGCTCATAGTGGAAGTACAAACGGTCCACCAGGGTCGCTTAGAAGAAATTTGGATGAGGTTCTTTGCTTCAAGGTACGTCCAGTATATTTGAGCAACATTGTTGATCATGGAATACTGTGTAAAGTGTGGAGAAAAAGGTCATTATGCCAATCATTGTCGCAATCGAAATGTTCCAGGCAACCGGGGAGGGAACGAACGGGTGAAGAGGTATGGAGGTTCCGATGACTAGGATTTACTTGAATCCATTGTGCGTTTACATTTGAACAACCTGCACCGAAAATAACAGAAAATAAGCTGGACGCAAAGATAGTATTCCAATGAGTTCCTTGAGACGAGCGTCCATACTTAGGTATATTTAGACCATTAGAACACGTATAAAATAATTACATTACATCATCCGATGATATCAACTTTAGATCTTCATTCTTATGTAACTTCTCACACGAAGATCTATTTGTTCATAAGTATGGGCTGGCAGAAAACATTCACCTTGTCAGAGAGGACGAAAGGTTGCCACTTGGTGACGAAGGATATTCTGGCTCAGATTGGATCTGGCCTCGAGGGCGTGAATGTACGTCGCTTTCCCACTTGATTCTCGAGGCAAGAACTTGAACACATTCTTTAGGCTGGCATGCTCTTTCTTTTCATGTTAGCACAATCCATTGTTCGCAAAAGAAACTTGTTTTGTGAACTCATCAATCCTCTCAGAAAACATACCTCTGCTGCCTTGACTGTCAACGAGAACTATGACAGAGGTCTTGTTTCCTTACACCTGCATCAAACTATTTGACTCTGATTAATGTCGCTTTAAATTCTATTCAGACGTTCGCGCGGGTGAGTAGTTCTCAGAGTATTCGATAGGCTTATGTTGCTGTACTAATTATGTATGTATATCTGTATAATCTGACCTTTTTTGTATCAGATATGGACATGGCTCTTGATACTATCGTGCCTGAAAGCCTTGATTGGCGCCATACCGATGAAGGACCCGAGTGTGTTCATAGATCTTTGCGCGAAGAACCGTCTTGTCTGACCTCTGACTGTGTCTTCTGTAGTGATTCGTGAGTTTCGAAGTTTATTTCTTCAGGTTAATGAGAGTTCCTACCCCTTTTAAAAGTGTCTCTCACACGAAAGCATCCCTGGTTGGCAGTTCGGTTTCAATTCCTATCACCAATGGAAAGTTGAATTTAGGCACATGGCAGGGTAAGTCAAAGTTGTTCCAAAATTGAATGAACGCGATGTTTTCATGCTTGTTTGTGGAAGGAATCTATCTGACAGAGTTCAGGCATCGATCCCACTCGAGGACGGTCGTTGCAACGATCATGTAAGTTACCACTTGCAAATTCAGCAAACTACTCATAGAAGTGATCCAGATCGTAATGACCAACGTTGTTATACTCGAAATTTGACCTTATCTTTGCAAATGATATATTGTATGCGATGAAAAAAATTATTTCATAAAATGTCATGAAATGGTGATCGACTGAGCTTACACACAACCACGCCCTTAAGTCCTGATACCATTGACAATGGCAGGTGAGCATTGCCATCCAGAAGTCGTAAGTGACACTAGCCTCTCTTTGATGGAGTGAAGTGAGGCACGTGGCCACAAGAGAGAACATAGCAACCGTACTGCTGTGCCTGTACTAGTGGTCGGCAGGTACATATCTTCATTTCGTCTCCGAGAACCCCGCCTCTCTAAAAAGGTCCAACTTTTTCTTGTTCTGCTTCGGTTTTTACTTGTCTATGCCGAAGTCCCCCAGCGCTGCTACCGCAACTTCCAGCCGTCCAGCGCTCCGGCGAAACCAGGTTGGTAACATACCGAAAGCCCACTGTTTCAAATTGTCTTAAAAGCCGTCCAGGCGTGTCATTCTTGTCGCAAGAAGAAGTTGGTATGTTATTAACATTTCCTCCCTGCAACTGTTTAAATAATATGTGCTTGCGTAGAAATGCGATGCTGCTCGGCCTCATTGCGGAACCTGTGTTAAGTGAGATCTATTGTCCTGCTCCCTCGTATGGATCTGGATGGTTGTTAGAATCTGGCAGAACTTGATTAGTGTCCCCGCACCAGTGGGATACGCGTAAGCCTAGTCTATTATCCTTGATCCATTGGATGTTGATCCAGTGTGGATGAATTTCAGACATCCTACAGAGCCATCATGCTTGTATGATCGCGTTGAAGGACTGGTGCTTGCACCTGAGATTAAGCCATCGGAGAAAATTAAGCAGCTGGAGGAACAAATATGTGTGGTTTCTCCATATCCTCATCTCCTGTTATCATTTACGTCTTACTTGTGCAGCTTACCTGAAATCCCGGTTATATGAGCATGAGATGAGGTCCGGTTCCGTATCCTCTCATCAGCTATCCAACTTGTTTTCAGACACGACGTCGTCTGCCTCGACTCCCTCTCAACCATTAACTGACATTGGGGCAATAACTCTACCTCATGTATCCATGACCAACACTGCTGTGTCAAGTGGCAGTCCTGAACTATGCATTCGTAGCCAAAGTCAAACTCCTGACCGTCTATCGAACCATGGCCCGACCGAGCAAGGTACTTCAGATCCTTTTATGGATCTATTATTCTTGGGTTGGAATTCCGATCTTCCAGATCCTGTAACTCTGAATCACTAGTAAGTTTGTTTCATGATTCTCTTACATTGATATGTCCATATACGTCTGTTTTAGTATCGATGTTTTCTTCAAATGTGACCCCTGTGGAGCAAGAGTTTTGCATCGACCATCTTTTCTTGCATCCATGCACCTTTCACCCAGAGATCCCGGATTCCCCCATTCTGCCATTTTGCATGCCATAGTTGAGCGGTTTTCCATGAGTCATCCGTCTGTGCTAACATGTCTGAAGTGTGCATCAGCTTCCCGCTGGTCTCCCCAAAATGTCATCATGCTCCCTGACGGGAGTCGACGCGATCAATTTGCCGAGTTTCATGCGAGCAAAACTCGACAGTATATTGACAAGACAATGGCAAGTGGGGAAGATATTTTTTCCGTTATGCAAGCATGCATCCTGCTTTCCTGGTACTTTTATCAAGAAGGTCGATGGGTTGAAGTCTGGATTTTTGCTGCTTTTCAGACTCGGGTCGCTGTGCCACTTCGACTCAACTATCCTGGGACCTTTTCTACTCACGGAAATAACTCCCCTGGTGCCTACTTGGCCCCTCCAAAAGACCTACGCGATCTAGAGTCGAGGCGCCGGACGTGGTGGATGACTATCCTATTTGATCGTATTGCTTCTGTCGGGGGCTGGATTCATGCCGTAGATGAACGTGACCTTGGGACTGAACTTCCCTTGCGGACAGAAGATTTTGAATCTGAGGTCGGTCGTGCACTATCCTGCAAAGGCTTGATTGGTTTAAAAATCGTTCATAGGCTGCCATACCTAGTAATCCGCAAGATATTTCCACCCCGGATTTGTTCACGCGACATCCACCACAGTATACTGATTCTTTCCTACTTCTCATCAAAGCAGTCATGCTCTTTGGGCGTGTCACCGATTTTAACGTTAGGGGAAACTTACGTGCCCCTACCGCGCCGAGCAAGAATCAGAATCCTTATTTCCTCGAGGGATTCAAGGAACTAGATAAACTGATCAGCTCCGATTTCTTGCAGAAGATGCCACAGATATATAAGAATAACACAGGCGTCACTGATGCGCCCGAGGGTACGAGGCTCGACACAGACCTTTATATGGTTCACATTATCCCTCATGCGTAAGTGTCAGTCATACCGTTGGCAGTTTGTCTTCATGGATTTCGCAGTGCAACGATCACACTTCATAATCCTTACATTGATTTTACTGATTCGCAGTCAGTCTCCACTACACGGTGTTTTGTCGCTGCGCGACGCATTCTTGATGCATATTACACGTTGTCAGCAACATCTCTCGATATTTGCCGCTTACATCCGTTTGTCACGGTGCGTCGTCGCTTGGCCGATTTTAGTACCGGCAAAAACCAAGCATTTGCCATCAGATATGCTGGTATCTTGCAGCTGTTGTGCAAATACAGGCATGCAAGTATTTCATAGAAATAGGCGATACTGAACGTGAATCAACAGCTTGGGGCGAAATCAATGTGTTAAGGTTTATGATTCATTGCATGTCTTGACAGGACGAGCGCTGAAGAACTGCAGGTTTGCAATGATGGAGTATGGTCACCGGTCGCCTGTTGGAAGTAAGTTGTTCGCCTTGGACCACAGATCATCAAATTTATCCCTGTTTAGCGCGGCAGGAGAGGCTCCTACAAGGGCTAATGCGTGAAATTGTACGTATGACGGCACACAAGCAGCCTTTGGAAGTGGGAGTGCCGCTGTACCCATTTTCACACAATACTTTATTTCGAAAGAATGAGTCGGCAGGGCTCGCCCCCAAGGACAGAGGAGTATCTCTGCTGAATATGGAGGAAGATAGGCCACCCCCTGCTGGTCAGATCTCTGTCCCGACATCACACCAACGATCGCTGTCAAATGGCAACTGGCCGCTATCTGGATCGCCACAGGGTGTATAGAGGGTTTATTGGATTATGGAATTTTAGGATTATTTGCGGACACCTCATGTACGTAAGAGTTTTCCTTGTATGTATGCATAAATACACTGTATGTACGTATGATTGACATTAAGAATCATCTTTGATGTTTCTCTCCCTCTCCAGCATTTCGTTAAACCTAGCCTGTTCCACGGCGCGGTCTTCATCGCGTGATCGTTGAGAGGCGTCAAGATCGGTATCAGAATTCGAAGAAGATACGCGGGTCCTTTCGTGATTCTGACGAAGGGCGTCCCATGAAGAATTGGTTGATGGACGCGCATTGACAGCGCGAATTTGATCCCATTTGCTTGGTGGAGTTGTTGAAGGGTTTTGAACATCTGGTGTTGGCGGGAGCGTGGGTGAGGCTTTCAAGAAATATCAGCCGAAAAAAGGACGAGAAAAGAAATTGTCAGACCTATTGGGGATGCATCAGAGCCTAGTAGTGCCCATCTGGAACCTTTCCTGACGATAGTGAGGCCTGGCGGTACAGGCGAACCGGAATTATTTTGGATGTTCTGGAGGGCCTGTCCAAAGCCTGAAGGATTCTCAAGGGAGCGGACAAAGCCAAAGTGTGCGCTGAAGTTCATTACTTGGCCTGCACAAGTACCGCCGAAGGTGGAGAGAGACAAGAAGGCATATGCGCGAAGGGGGGACCAGGAAGGCCTGCGCAAGGCAATGGTGAGAGGGACACCTAGGAGGCCGCCAATGAGCTGGATGGGAGATCAGAGGGAGTCGGAGAGAGTAAATGGGGTAACGGACACGATAGAAGGGGTGATAGCCAGCAGAGAACTGGACGGTAGCTTGGTAGTCGTTGTAAGAGACGTTGCCGGCGTCGCGCTGTGGGGCGAGGAGAGCCTCTGTGGTGCTGGGGTTAGAAAAGGTGCGTTCTGCCCAGCGGAGGTTGTAGTTGAGCGTCGTTGGCGCGGACTGAGACTCGTCGGACATGAGAGTATTAGAATTCTATTAGTTCTTGTTTATTCTTCCACCACTTTCATGGACGACAAGCCGCTCCCCGCTCCCCTCCAACCCAACGCCCCCCAGTCCCCCAAAGACCCATCTCCTCCACCAACTCCCACCACCTCGTCCTCCGCCGCCCGCAGACAGAACCCCCTCACCGACCTCATCGACTCCGAGAAGACCTATGTCGACTACCTCACCGGAATCATTCGCGTCCGTACCTCCCTTCTCCCCTAATCACCCTCTGACCTCTCGACAGAAAGTCGCCGCCGCCTGGTCGCGCTCGAACCTCCCCCCTCCCGAGCTGGACTCCATGTTTCGCAGTATAGAAGCCGTCTACAAGGCCAGCAGGGCCTTTCATGCAGTACCAGCCTTCCTTCTTCCTTCTTCCATCCGCTCATTCGCTTTTCAGAAACTCAAGGAGATCGGTACAAATCCTTCAAACCCCAAAGCTCTTGGCGATCTCCTCATGCGATGGGTAACGTGCCATTTACTCTACTTTCTACCTGATCCTCATCATTGGTCAGATCGATGATCTTCAAGGGCCATACTCTAACTATTGCACCAAATATCGCTGTGGTTTTGATCTCTGGCAACCCATCCGATCAAACACAAAACTCGTTAACATCCTGACCACCTTTTCCGTCTCCAATCCCCCTCCGTCTTCTGCTATCGACTCCAATCCGCCCACGTGGACTCTCGATGACTTGTTCCTCCTTCCGAAGGCGAGGCTTAAATACTACAAGAAACTCTACAATCGCCTCCTGAAGAGCACGGCGCCTGGAAAGAGCGATCACAAATTACTCGTTGGAGCATTGGAAACCCTCGATTATCTCCTGGCCACCCTCGAGAGCCGCAGCTCCATCAGAGTCGGGGAATCGCACACTGCGTCACACGCTCCACCGAATGAGCAACTGGTTGAAGAGGTTGTCATTGATCTAAGGACCCAGAGCGTCATTGAGCAACAAAACAAGCAAATCTCTGGCGCGCGATCAAACACAGATACCCATGCCGGGAGTGAGAGTAGTTCGACTCGAGAAAGTAGCGTTTCTGGCGGGTAAGTTGCTATCTACCTGCAAAGATCCATTTCGGGTCAATGTTCACTGATACAGAGAGCGCCTCTCACGTGAAACAACAACAACTTCGGTCAGTCGTACATCGTCTGCGACTCTTTCGATGTCAGTATTAGATCTCGAACGTCGGTTATCCACGCAACGGACTCTCGACATCTTTACCATGATGCCCAAAGTATGTCAAATACATACTGAATGCAAACGCTTCATCGACTTCTTTCTATGCAGATCGTCCGTTTGCAAATAGCACCGCCGTCTCTCACCTTTACTCGGGAGCTCCGTCTCTCCATGGATGTCGTCATTCGTTTTACGTCACAAGTATCAGGGAGCGAGGTCGTTCATCCCTTCGGCCATATTTATCTTCTTTCCGATCTCTTCTTGGTAGCAGACAAAATGACACCACAGGAAAGAAGCCTGCATGGACGAGATGGAGCCGACATGTGGCTCTCATATCCTCCTCTCGCAGGGAAGGTGTTGCGAGTATTTGAAATCCCTGAACAACGTGCGTTTTCCCAGCTCCTTCGTTCGCCAAATTTCTGAATAAAAATTGGAACAGCCAAGTCACTGCGGCTGGTAATCATGAGGAAAGAGACTCTTCTTCTTGAAGCTGATTCAATAGAGCTTCGAAACTCTTTGCTCGCTCAGTTCAGAGAATGCATTGAATTCTCCAAATCGCGTAGGTCCTTGCGGTTACTTTATCCACTTGTTCTCATCGATTTCTCTTCAGTTCCGCCGGCCTCAAAGGTGCCCCCGCCTCCTGTGCCCTCACTGAATGGTGTCTTCCGTGGACCAAATAATCCGGCTTCTTCCTCTGGGTCCCTCTCATCGAATCCCATTAACAGTCGTAGCCCAAGTCCGCTCAATAGATCACCGCAACAACTCGACCCAATGACTCCCCCTCCGCCCAACTCCAATCCGCCTCCATATCGTGACGATGGAGGTGCAGCTGATAATGTGGCAGGGCTTTCATTATCATCAGATAGTCAGAACGAGCAAGAGGTTCGGAAAGAATTCTCAATAAAGAATCCCCAAGTATCTGCGTTCCGGAGGAACTCATCCGTAGGTCAGCCAGTGCCTATTGGCAATGGTCCCATACCAGTTCAAGCGCCGAATCGGTCTGTTACTTACGACTTCCAAGGCCCTTCACGACCTCCGTCTGGTCCTCCTCGTCCCGGTCCTGGTTCTATCTTCCCTGGTCCTAGACCAGGTCACATTTTTGGTGGACCTGGAGCTCCCCCTGCTCCTCTTGGCGGCTCCGGTCCTGGCCCAATTTTCCCTGGTCCTGGTCCTGGTCTCGGTTCTGGCAGTCCTGCTTTTGGTCGTAGTCCTGGCCCTAATAATTTCGGTCCTGCTCAAGCTCGCGGTCCCGGTCCTAGTGGATCCCTTCAAAATCCACCAGGTCCACACGGGCCTCCACCTTTTCATCCAGGGCCCAATCAAACATTCCCCCCAAACCGTGCTGGCCCAAATGGACCTCTCCCAGGAGCCCTCCCCCTCCCACCCCGTCCTCCCTCGGAGCCAGGTCTTCCGAATCCCCCTCCTTTCGGAATACACAAAAGCCCATCTGGACGTTCTCTCGCATCTCAGTACTCCCATTATGAACAGAATCCAGGCACTACCCTGCCACCGGTGCCGCCTGTCCCTGGCGGCCATCCCCCAAGCCTGAATAACTTCCCTAGAAATAGCTCATACAGCAGTCTTGTTGCTCCTCAGCCCCGTCTCCTTTTGCCCTCACTCCAGCCCGCCTCTCGTTCGGTCTCTATGGTCGAACCTTCCTTTGATGAGCCCAGTCCACCTAACTCCCCTGTTCATGAAACTCCACACCAGGTGGGACCAGTAACGTCCACAATTTCTGCACAGATGAAATGCAAGGTGTTCCTCCAGCAACAGCATGCACAGTGGAAGTCGTTGGGCTCGGCTAAGCTTAAACTTTATCGTCAGGATCCAACCAATATCAAACAACTCGTCGTGGAAGCGGAGAACAAGGAAAAGTCTATCATGATCTCTACTATAGTTCTCACTGATGGTGTGGAGCGAGTTGGAAAAACTGGGGTTGCTATTGAGCTCAGTGACAAAGGACAGCGCACAGGCATCGTCTATATGATCCAATTGCGCAATGAGAATTCGGCTGGCGGATTATTTGACAGTCTCTTACAAGGATCCGATAGAGCAGCAAGAAGCTGAATTTTTGGACCACCTGATTTTCTAGGTTAGATGTACATACCTCTAGGACACACCACACGGGCGATATCGACTCATACTCTTTCATTATATCACATTACAGTCTTTTTTGCTACCTTAGCTTTCAGCCTCTGCTTTCTATAGTCAGATTGCTCAAATAATCTGTTCGTGTTTTACGAGTCTACTGTTCCCTAGGCCAGTGGAATTCTGCAGCTAGTGAAACATGGTCGCTACTGCTGACGCCTGTCTGTGGGAGACCAGGTTTAAGATCCTGCGTTCTGTATAGCGAGAGGAGGGTGACCACGTTGGACTGTCGATCAATCGGATCTAAAACGAAGATGTAATCTGAAGAGGAAAATCCTTAACCAGTGAGACACTTGTCAACTTTGAAAGTACAAACCAAGGGTCGTCTTCCAATGGTGTGTGTAGCTCGTGTATTCGGGCTCATAGCGACCCCGTCTGTCGGATCCCAATGTAACTCTGGAACCAAATGTTTGCAATTCACCAAGGTCATTAACCTTGGCCAACCCTACATCGTAGGCACTACGTAACCTCGGTAGGCGGGCGAAGAAGTCTGATAACTCAACGGGCGAGAGAAGACCATCAGATGGTGTGGCGGCTCGGGCAGACGTTATCACTTTGTCTGGATCTCCACTTTCCTCGTTACCCTCTCCTGCATCAGGCCTGGGGTCTCGCGGTACAGAAGGATCTACAGACATGTGCACAACGTAAGATGGAGTGAGGATGTCTTTTTGCCCTGGGAGTATTGAGTCGCCAACAAGAAGAGAATAAGCGATATCGTCAGGTGCGAAATTGAAATCTGCTCAGAACATGAATATGAAAGACAAAAGAAACGAAATTGAACTCATTTCACCTCCACCAATGATACATGGCCAATGTTCTACATCCAGTTCTTTTCTGAAGTTGTTTGTTTCTCGGACCAATATACCAGCTTGTCTGGTTCAATGGATCTTTGTCACAGTGCAATAAGGAGATGAGCTGTGTAAGGTACCTTGTCCTTTCGTACGTGTATCTATTTTTGAGATCATTGTTTTGATGGTTACCTAGTGTATTGAGATCAAAAATCACGGACCTTGGGTGCCAGAACAAGTGTGTGGTGGCGACAATCACACCCTCTGCCTTTCCTAGTGTGTTACTTTGCAGAGACACCAAGGAACCGATATTCTTAGTGTTAAAACTTTTTCCACGACGCGCTGCATCGTCTCCATCGCTGCGCACTTCTTCAACGTCATAAAGAACGGTCTTCGCAGATATCATTGTGTATAATTGTTCCTTGAAAGCAATTAGACATCCATGCTTCTTACCAGGGCCAGCAGCATAATGATGTGCATATCCCGCTTTCTTCAACGTCGGGATTATCTTCTCAAGACGGTCTACTTCCTAATGAACGATGAACAAGAGGTGGAAGGTCGCGTCCAAAGAAGCAAGAACCTGAAGGCACAGAATATCGGCCTGCGTAGATAAAAGTTCACGAAAAAGCATCTGTTCTCTCTGACTAGCTTTTAAGCAGTTGCTCGTCGGGAACAGCTCTCGACCTCATGGTGTTTCCTTAGCGGATTGGAGACACGACTTTCTTTTTTTCATAGAAAAGACATACGGACTAGGCACTGAGCCAATAGCTGAAGTGTGCTATGTACATCAGAATTGGGAGCCATAGAAATCCGGAAATTTTGCACAAACATTCCAGGTGAAGATCTTCACACGCTGGCCAGCTTGCTGACCGCTTTGAGGATGCTCTGTCGGTATCCAAGATCGTTCGATGATCCTTCCCGCGTCGTTGTTCTGCAATACAGCGTTCTTCAACTTCTTGGCCTTGCGTTCCTCTGAAAGCGCGATTTGCTCTGGAGTGAGCTGATGACGTTTGGGCGTAGGAGCCATCCTTGATAGAGCGGAAAGTGCGGCAGCGCCACGGGTGCGAGTGAAAGAGAACAGAGTGACCTGATATAGATAATAAGCGCTAGACGGGTAGCGTGTGACGCCATTTTTTCTATCCCGCCTGAGTCACACGCACAAATCCAATCGCACTCTCCTTTGCCTAACGCGTATGCTGTCGGCGTTGAGACACTCTCTGTTTCCAACACTCGCTCGACGTTGCTCTACTCCTGTATTCCATACTTCACGTCGAGCCTTGCCCTCCTCCTTTAGATACCCTCCCCTCCAACGTAGCTACGCATCAACAATCATGTCCACCATCACACCTGAGTCCTTTGGCAACTTTGATCTCGTCAAACGCGTCAAGCTTGACTTCACAGATGTTACAGTCTCTAAGTGGAGAAGTCGGACTACAGGGCTGAGCGTCGTTCATCTTGATTATGAAGGCAAATTTGTGACGACCTTGCACCGATGGAGCAAATTATTCACACTTCCCTTCAGCTCCCATTGTCAATGGTTACTTCGTTGTTCCTACCGAAAGTAAGCCTGTTCTTTTCTCTGTTTGCCTGTCCGCTGAATGTTTCTCTATCAGTCTTCAATGATTCTGGCTGTCCGCATACTTTGGAACAGTGCGCCTGCATAACTCTGACGATCTTTCAATGACTCATCGAACTTTCAGTTTGGTCTTTATGGGCTCAGAAAAATACCCTTACAAGGGCGTATTAGACAATCTGGCAAATCGCGGCTTCTCGAATGGAACAAATGCTTGGACCGACACTGATCACACTGCATACACGATATCCACAGCCGGCGAACAAGGTTTCCTGCAACTACTGCCCATCTATGTGGATCATATCTTATATCCGACGATTACAAAAGCCGGGTGTGTCTCTGGAGCTGCTTGTTCTTTTCATTGAACACGACACTGATCATTCTTTTTTCAGATTCGTAACAGAGGTATGCATTCTTGTAATCTGAATTTCTATAGGGCCCTCAAAGTTTGGCCAGGTTCACCATATAGATGGGAAGGGACAAGACTCTGGAGTCGTTTACAGTGAAATGCAAGGGAGAGAAAATACTCCTGGGGATTTAATGGCGATGAAGTCAGTTACGACATATTTTTTCTCATAAAATATGTCCTTATACCATTCTTCTAGTGTGCAACGCTTGGTAAATCCCCCTGAAAGTGCGTATCGTAGCGAAACAGGAGGACTGATGGAAGCCCTTAGAGTGTTAACTCCGGAACAAAGTAGGTCTTGACACCAACAACCTACTTGATGTAATTGACCTTTTTCTCAGTTCGACAATATCATGGAACTTACTATGTACCACATAATCTATCCCTTATTGTCGCTGGGAAGTTATCCAGTGGCACGCTATCTCTTCTTGACGTCGTACAGAAGCAGGTGGAACCGAGTATCATAGAGCATGGTCAGGCGAAGGGTCCTCGTCCCTCAGGTTGGAAACGTCCCTTTGTTGAAACTCCATCTGCCAATCGCCCACATATCAAGGAGACCATCAAGAAAACTGTAGAATTTCCAGAAAAAGACGAAAGTGAGTGATCATACAGTTATCATGTTACTCTCTTTTCATTCAACCGCAAGGCATGGGCGAAATTACGCTGTCTTTCCTTGGACCGGCCCCGACTGCATTTCTCGAGCGAAAGGTATACAAATCTTGTAATTATCACCTCTACACTCTGACCGACGAGGTCCATAAGGCACTTGAGATTCTAGGAATCTACATGACATCATCTGCTGCTGCCCCTTTGAATAAGGAATACATAGAAATTGAACAACCCCTCTGGTCAGTGCCTTTCTATTCGAATCTGAAGCATTTCGTTGACTCGTTCTTCAGTGGATATATATACTTTGGAGAAAATACATGTGCCACCCGTGTTGATCTAGCCGTCTACATTGGATCGGTACCTACAGAACATCTCAAGGATTTTGACGCGAAACTTAGGAGTAGTCTCGAACGTATAATCAAAGATGGAATAGATATGGAACGAATGGCAATGGTTCTAAATCGGGAGGAACGACAGGTATCACAATTCTTTTTACTTCGGGAGTCGCACTCACATTCAAAAGCTTCGAAGCAAACTTGAATCTGCGAAAGGAGACACGTTCTCTGGGTCAATAATAACGGATTTCCTCTATGGTGCTGTCGACGGTTCTGACCTCAAGGAATCCATGAATGACATCAAACAATACGATAATTTACGAAGTTGGTCGAGCGAATCCTGGACGTCTCTTCTTCAGAAGTATGCTGATTCTTCGTAGCCGTGATGTTCAATTCTGAAGATTACAACCACATAGGTATTACATTGACGGGCATCCAGTCATTGTCCTTGGAAAACCGTCTGCTGCACTTGCGGAAACGCTTGAGAAAGACGAAAAGGTTAGAATCGAGCGGCAAGTCGAGAAACTTGGACCAGAAGGTTTAAAGGAGGCTGCAGCTGAATTGGAAGTAGCAAAAGCCGAACATGATCGACCCATTCCCACTGAAATGTTGACGTCTTTCCCCGTTCCGGACGTTAAAAGTATCGCGTGGATACCTGTGAAAAGTGTCCAGGAGATTGGAGCTGGCAGGGCCCCTCGACGCTCGGCATCGCCGTCAGCAGACTTAGAGAAGCACATAAGCAGTGACGGTTCCCCCTTGCCCTTCTTTGTACAGTATGATCACGTCCAGGTTAGATTTTTCCTTGAAATATATCTCGGTATCGTACCAACTAATCTGTGATAGTCCGATTTTGTTTCAGTTCATGGAGTCTTCTCCCTAGCCAAACTCCCCAGCCATTTGCGGCCGTAAGCTCCATTTCGCCTTCCTCAGGATGCACAGTTTCTGATCATATGCTCCCCTAGACTTGTTTCTATATACTTGTCTGCCTTCTTCTCTTTGGGAGTCAAGAGAGCATCAGGAGAGCGTCTCAATCACGAAGAGGTCGTTAACAAGCTCGATGATGAGACAGTATCCTATGAAGTCGGTCTAGGGTTGTCACATTCTTTCATGGATACTTTCCGCATCAGCCTCAAAGTAGAATCTGCTCGCTATGGAACTGCTGTTGCCTGGTTAAAAGATTTGCTCTATGGTGCTGAATTTGACAAGGACAGGTAAAGTCACCACCACTGTTGGTTATTTCTATCTGATATATTGAATGGAATAGATTGCAGATCGTCATCGCCAAGATCCAGCAGAGCCTACCAGAGTTAAAACGGAGCGGAGACAATGTTCTTGGTTCTGTCTGGGCCGAACTTGTTTACAGCGATGATTCGACGTCCCGTGCTGGGTCAATCCTGTCACAGTTGGACTTTGTCCCGAAACTCGCGAAACGACTTCAGGATAACCCGGCTGAAGTAATCGCTGATTTTGAGGAGGTCCGCAAGCATCGTAAGTAGTCGAGCAATACTATATTGATCCTTTATGTTCAATCAAAGTTAACTAGTGACGGATCCTTCTGGTGCCCGTTTCTCCGTCACTGGTGATGTTCTTGGTCTTGTCAAACCCAGAAGCACATGGGCAAAACACTTTGGCGAATCTCATCCGGTAAGCTTCGCATGGTCAATGCCAATGTATTCATGTTCTAAAGTTTCTCAGGCGACTGAACTTTCTCCGGTTCCTATTGCGTCTGACACTCTCAGTGAGATCGGTAAGAACCCAACGAAGAAGGTTCGACGTCATTTGCTTATTCTCGCGAAACCTTTCTGAGTTAATCCGAAAGGCAATTGTAATGAGCCTCCCCACCATCGAGAGTTCATATGTGACCCATGGCACCAAAGGCATTCAAGGATTCAATCATCCAGACTTTGCAGTAATACGCGTTGCTCTCGAAGTCTTGAACGCAACAGAAAGCTACCTCTGGGTATTTTTTTCCATCAAATTAGTCTTGACGAATTTTTTGACTCACCCGATTCCAAGCGTTATATTCGTGGATCAGGATTGGCATATGGCGCCTATGTGGGTTTGGATGTGGAAGCTGGACTTCTCACCTTCACTCTATATCGCGTCAGTCGTGATCTGCATCGGTCTGCGAAGTGCTCACACCCACATTTATCTAGAGTTCCAATAGTATCAGTGCTTTCCGCGAGGCAGCGAAGGTGGTGAAGGGCTTAGTTGACCTCTCAGTAAGCATCATTGCATGCGTTGACTAATTGAAAAAGCTTATTAGTATCATCCAGATCGAACTAGATCAAACCACCATAGACGCTGCGAAGAGTAGCATCGTCTACGGTGTCACTAAAAACGTTTCGACTCCAGGTAGAGCGGTAAGTACTAGTAATGGTTTAGTTGACAAAATGCACATTTAATAATCCCTGATAGGCGATTGTTTCGTTCAACAATCAGGCTCTCAAAGGCGTTTCCAAGACACATCAAATTGATCTTCTGGAGAAATACCAGGCGGTCACCAAAGAAGATATTTTGGCGGTTCTGGAGAAGCATTTCCTGCCTTTGTTCCTACCTTCCTCTTCTGTCGCAGTGACAGTTACTGCGCCGGGTAAGGCAGAGCAGATTGGTAAAGAGTTGCAGGAAGCTGGCTTCGACGTTGAGCAGCGCGTACTTGAGGTTGATCCTAACGAGATTGGACAAGAGGAGATAGAAAGTGGAAGTGAGAGTGAAAGTGAGAGCGATTCGAATGAGGAGCGCAGGTAATAACGGGATATTATATCATGCTGTACAGATTAATACATTATTCCATACTTTTCGACTTATTATCATCATCGTCTGCAATGACCTGGATCATTCGTGATTCGGCAGCGCCTGGCGTCAGCTCTACACCCTCCAAAAAATTGTTATCCACCAGAAACCTGATACCTTGCGAAAGATTGGAGATGGTTACACGTATTTCAGGAAGGAGTAACTTGGCAACAGGATCAGCGTCTCAGGGAAACTAAAAACGGTGCGTGAGGCATACATTACGCAGGAGAGTTGAGTGTGCGGCAAAAGGATTGTATGGCTCTCTTCTTGGTTGAGGTGGCGGCCGTTTAATAGGTCGGTGACTATCCGTTGTGGTTGTGTGTTTAAGCTCAAGAGGGTTTGGGGGTACCTCGGCAGGGACAGCGACCGAAGGGATTTTGGACGAGACGACCTCGGGTGCTTCGTTGTCGTCAGCTCCTGAATCGGAATCTGAGGTGTCCTTCACGGGATCTGGTATCGGTGGAACGGCTCTGGTAGTTTTGCTGGGCATCATAGATGTTTCAGCACGACCGTGCCAACCAGAATCTACTGCTCGTCCCCGTCCCCTCGAGAAATTTCCTCGACCGCGACCGCGACCACGGCCTCGGTCGTATGGGCTAGCACCACCGTCATCCATTCTTTGTCTTTTATTCCCTCTGTGTAATGGTTCAGGCAGCTGTCCCCGTGCAATTGCTTCATCCATCTTTCTCTTTTTGTCTTCGACTCGCGCAGCAGTCGGCCATCGTCTTTTCCGCTCGGCAAGCCACGCCTCCAAGTCCTCTGGTTTGTCCAAAGTCATGTTTGTGCCCTGGATTTTGATTGACTTTCTGATTTGATAGGTTGAACTCTGGATATTTGTCGACCAGAAATGTCAGACTTACTCACCCCTTAAGGCTTGGGTCGGCATCCCACTCGGGCTTTTTTGGTCGGCGGTCCCAGCCAGGAGGAAATATCAGGTGGCGATCCATCATATGTATCTCCAGAGTCTTTGGGGCACCAGTGAATTGACATTGTTTATAGGTACATCTGGAGTGGCCAGGGGGACACCAGGATGTGATTCGGTTGGTAAAATTGGGGATCGGGTTGTAGTGAGGCACCGCATAGGGCTGTGTGAATTGCTGCGAGTATGCTTGAGCATAATGAGACGAGTAAAAAGGCTGGTAAGGAACAGCTGGTCGGACGGAGGGGTGAGTAGGAGGTTGCATGCCAATGACCTCAGAGGCCAGTTTCTTTTCTAAAATTTACACGTGACCCATTTAATAAACAACGCGTATACACCACGTCGACAAGCAACTAATGTAGTAACAAATACACCTATGACCGTCAGAGCGGCATGGAGGAATCATGGTTGGGATTCAACGGTGTAAGAAAGTTTTCGAATTTTCGGAAGGCTGCAAGATGCGAGGGTACGGACTATAGGGACAAGGGAGCATGGATAAAATGGAAAAGTCCAAGTGGAAGCGAATAGGAGGGAGTGGGTCAATCAAACCAGTAGCTAATCCTGAAGTTCCGCTTGCTGTTGCTCCCGGCCGACTCTTCGCTCCTTTTCACTCTCCAGCTGATTGTACAACAGGAATAAAGCCTTCTCGTTTGCTTCGGGAGTTCCGATGATAGTGAACATTCTTTCACCGGTCTCATCGTGCGGCGCCTTTGCGATAGAAATTTTAGAGCCGGAGAGGCGACGAATCTCAGTGATCTTGGTTCCACTGCGGCCAATGATGCATCCGACCATGTCGGAAGGGATGGATATATTTTGAGTACGGAGGTTGGCGGCTGGCTGGGCAGAAGTGGGGGATTGAGGGGATGGAGAACCCGGAGGAGATTGACGCCCGCGAGTGCCATCACCGTTTGAGCGGCGAGAAGCGGAGGCTCCAGGGATGGAATAGTTGGGACCAGAACGCCTGTTTCCGCTAGATCGATCATCGCCAGCTGGATGGAAAAGAACTGTGCCAAGACCGCGCTCCCAGTCCTCAAGAAGGCACTTGCCAATTTCCTCGATGGCACGGCCAATAGCTTCGGGGGAACCTTGGACTTCGACGATGCGTTCGGTGGACTGGGGCAACATGTCCTTGGACGCTACCATGCGTGCGCCAGAGCCATCTTGAATGGCCTTGATTTTGAGACCGTTTCGTCCAATGATGGTTCCCATGAGGTTGTGGGAAATTAGGAGGCGAATAGCAGTATGGATGGTTGAAGGAGAGGATGGGACAGGTGAGGACGAGGAGGCTGCAACGAGTTGGGAGATGATGAGAGTATAGGCCTGGCGAGGGGTGAGGACGAGAGAAAAAAAAATGGGGGAGAAACGGACCTTGGCGACGCCGTCGACGGGGCCAGTGACGGTGAGGACACGCTCATGGACACCAGGAATGACCTTGGTGACACCTGCCTTGACACCGGTCTGCTCACGGAGGTCGGCGACATTTTTTCCAGCCTTGCCGATGATGACGCCTGCGTCTTTTGTACTGACGAGGGCGCGGAGGGTGAGGGTGTCGCGGGGAGAAGGTGAGGGAGAGCGCGACTGGGGCGGGAGAGAGGCTGGGGATATGAGACTTGGAAAAAAAAAGAAAAGAAAAAGAAAAAGAGCTCACTGTGTTCGGGCTGGGGAGAGGAGTCGGAGGGCATGACGGGAGGAGGAGAAGAGGAAGAGGGACGAGGGCGATGTTGTCAAGTGCGACGCCGTGGATGTTACTCTCAGATCCGCCAAAAAAAATTACACGCCTCACTCGGACTTGCCCGAACGCCCTATTTTTCACGTTCATAATATCTGACTGCATGATCATCGCATAGTACATGGGACTGTATGTAGTATGTATCACTAATGCCATCTAGAATCCCAACGCCGTCAGCTGTTCGAACGACGAAGCAGTATCCGCAACGGCCTTTTGGCGAAGCTTGATCGCGGCGACCTGTCATTTCCAGTTCAAAGTCTGTCTCGTCCCTTCAAGCCAGTCACATACCTTGCGCTCATGGAAGGCCTGCGCCTTGATCTTGCGCTTCTCTTCAAGACGATCAACGACGTCTTTGTATCCCCAACCAACCTCATGCGACAGGCGCTACAGCGGCATTCGGACGACGTTTCCGTGAATATTTATTTAAAAAAACCCACCTTGACTGTGCAGTATTTGCGACCAGGCTTCAACCTCAACACCCTCAGCGCCTCGGGCACGACCATACGCTTCTTACGGTCGTATGGCGGAGGGACACCCTCAAACAGCTTGAGACGCTCCAAAGCAGCAGCTCCACGAGGAGTCTTGTGGGGAACCATGCCGCGAATGGCCCGGTAGAGAATCTTGGAAGGAGCGCGGTGGTGGAAGGGGCCAGACCTTGTAGGGTTGACAATGTGACGTTTGTGGAGGAAGTTGTGGTAGCGGAGCTGGAACGAGTCCAAAAGCGCGTCAGATACCAGATGACTGGCCACTCTGCAGCTGCAATAGACATACTTTGTTGCGGAAGAAGCTGCCGGAGATGTTGATTTCCTCGCATCTTACAACAACAATTTTTTGGCCAGAAAGAATCTGTTTGGAGATGATCGACGCCAGGCGACCGAGGAGGTGACCCTTGCCATCAATAACGATGGGCGTCGAGGAGAAAGTGGCCATCTTGAAGTCTGAACGATATGTGAGAAGCTTGAGCAAAATTTGGGACGGGCAGCACGGACCTATACGAGCAGGCAGAAACACTGTTAAGCACGATGACGGACCGAGATTTGACAATACTCTCACCTTGAAGTTGAACGTTAGCGACGTCTGGCGGATGTCTGCTGTGGCTTACTCCAATCCTCAAACCTTATTTTCCAACTGCATAGGTGGCCGGCAATCTCCGATTTGTCTATTCGTACACAGATACTTATGTAATACACTATCCACTTATCCGCCGAATTCGTGACGTTGGTTTCCCCGGTATTTTCCCGACAGATCAATTTTGAATACATGTCCAGAATCAGGAAATTCGGTCTGTCTCGCTGCGTCCTCTCCATTTGCCCCACAATGCGCAGTCGTAACAAATAGCTGGTCGTTATCTTCGCCTGGTTAACGTCAATGTCAATAACGTCGACGAGAAAAAAAAACACCAACCTCCAAAACAACATGCAGTGATGTTCAAAGCTGTCGGGATGAAAATCTCAACGTCTATCGCACCATCTGGTGTGAATCTAAGGATACGAGATCCTCCCCACCTAAGCCAAGTCAGCTAATTCCTTGAATTGAAAAAGAACAAAGTTCGAACCGGGCACTCCAAATGCCCCCTTCGCTATCGGTACACAGACCATCGCAGTAAGTATATTTAGGCATGCCCAGTGCTATCGCATCGACAAATAGTCGGCGGTTGGACAGTTCGCCATCGTCGTAGTCATATGCATATATCTTGTTGGTTAACGAGTCTGTGAAATAACTTGATTTCGCTTTGAGAATCAATGCAATGGTGAAGACAAGAAAATCCTACAAGATCTTTTCGTCTGGGCTCCAGCCTAGACCATTGGAGTCCTACCAGCGTGTTAATATCTCACATTCAATGTAGCAATTTGGCCCGTACAGTAAATGGTCCATGGTCGACCACATCACAGGTGTTGTTGTTTGGATCGTATCGATACAACTTTCCCGGAATCTCAGGGTCTTTGGAACATATTGTTCCAGCAAAGAATCGACCCTTACTATCACATCCTCCATCGTTGAACCGCGTATGAAGTAAGACACTGGGAGAGAGTGGTTGACTGATGTACTGGAGCACCGAATTATCCTCTATCACTGCAAATCCCTCCGCGGCGGCACAGGCTAACTAAAAACAAATTTAGAAAGGCACTTTGGAAACAGTGCATGAAACCCACTCCAGGACTATCCCTGCGTAAAGCTAGGCATGTGACAGACACGTCGAATTGTTCTACGTGCATTTCGAGACTCTGGGTGTTAAGGTGGTAAACCTGGAAAGCATACGATCGGTCAATCAGTTTTCAGTTTGATCAGCACAAACTCCCCTTCTTCTCCGGTATATCCACGAAGTGTAAAGTGGATGTTCTTAGATCGTACAAAGGGCCTGCGTCGAGGAGTTGATATCAGATAATCCGATCACAGGGGAAAAACATAAATTACCTTCTCCTAATGTACATCCACTTTCGAACCACGGTTTTTCAGCTCTAATTTGGATAGGAGCCATAGAAAAGACTGGTGCAGGTCAAAGCGAAAGCTGAGAAGAGTTCTACTCGGGCGCGGCGCTTGTCAATATATAAGTGGGGTATTACGGAAACGGGGGATATAAAATATGAGTGATGCAATAGTCGCTGTTGTGGGGCAATTCATTCCAAACGCGGTGTTCCGAGATATCGATTTAAGGATGAGCCAAAGGGGACAAGAGGGAACATTACTTGCTCCAAGGTCTCAAAATTGGACCAGGAAAACGGCTGCAATCTGAGAATTATTCTAGACACGTTAGACGCCATAGTCCATCAAAGGCCAGATAATGGGAAGAAGTGCGAGGATTGGTGGATAGAGATATACGTAACGGCGTTCGCCGAGAGATAATTGTTGGATGGGCGATAAAAAAAGAGAACACATATGGAACAACAGATGGAATGAGGCAGGAATTCACAGACGGGTCACAAGAATGAAACCGGAACCAGTATGGTCGGTTTAGAGGTGACCGTTAAACGTCAACCCTCCGGACCGGGACACCACACGAAATGGTGAGAGCTATAGACCGCGGCGATGTACAACAAAGGAATGCTGATCAGAAGAAGCAAGGCGCGCATGACCATAGAATATGTAGAAAGGGTGCTACTCCTTGGAGGATATGTTCAAAGATGAAGATGCTTACTTAAGCAAACCGGAAATTTCTTGTCGGCGTCTTGTCCGCATCATTGTCCACAACCTGCTGCCATGAAGCATGGCGTCGCCTTTCGTAAGTTTTCGAGAACGTCCTCTCACAGGATGCTCATGCTGCGGTAAGGCCGTCTTATTGTCATTGACTTCATTTGACCATCGAAAGCGCAGGAATCTAGTCACGTCACTCTTCGAACATGAGCAGATTTCGACTACGTTACCAAAGGCACGCGACACAGCTCGCCTGGCAGAGAAGGTGAGAGCTTTCAGGCTCACACTGCGTGCACAATCTTACTGTGTGTAGATAATTACTATGGGCAAGAAGGGTAACCAGGCAGCATACTCCCGTGCTTCAGCATTCTTGCTACAATCTTCTTTGGTCCCAAAGCTCTTTTCGACCTTTGCTGAACGATATGCCAATCGTCCCGGAGGATATACGCGGATCCACAAACTCGGAAACCGTCCCGGCGACAACGCACCTCGCGCCATTCTCGAACTAGTCGACAACCCCCGGGATCTTCGGTGGGAGATGACTGCACGATCTATTGGTTGGGAGATGGTTAAAGAAAGGCTAAGAAAGGCTAAAGCCTTGACTGTCATCAATAAGGGCCCCGTGGGTACCCAAGAGATTGTTAAGAAAGAGCTCAAAATGAAATTTGACCAACCTGATGGTGTATTGCGACCGAAAACGAGGTCATATCTCCAAAAAGTAATGCGGTACAGGGATGACAAGGCTCCGACTGAATTGAGTAACAAGGTCGGAGAATACATGGTATGTCTCATTCAAATCATCTTCGATTTCATCCAAGGCTCAATTCTGTCGATTAAAAAGGACTATTTGTTGGCAACTCCGCTGGCTACTCGTTCATTGCATGAAGAAGCGAAAGAGAACAACGTTCAGAGTACTGCTCAGCGTCATAGAGCTGGGCAGATTCTACCCGGAGAAACTCGTCCCGGGCTCAATCTCGCTCACGGAGAACTTGGACATCGCCGGCCACCACCAAAAGAACGTGTACTATCCATGCGACTCCTCTTTGGCCGTAAATACAAAAGACCTAATCCTTAATACATGTAAATTCATAATCCTCTTCAAAGTTTACTGGCAGCTTCTAGGTCATCAGCGTTGAGCCAGTCCACCCCGTCATCCAACAGTTCTTGCCAGACATTGTCTCGTGCTTTGATCGGCCATCCGGGTGTGTCCCAAAACCTAGCCTTGATCCCAAAGCTGTGTGCAGTTTGAACAAGACTGGTAATGGCCGAACGCTGCTGTTCCGTTATGTTCTGTATGCCGTTCCATCCTACCACAACCTCATAATCAACACTGGCTATGGGTGCCAACGAAGCATTCCATATTACGTTTATAGACGAGTCGGTGAGTCCATTCAGTGGAGCGTCGAAGAATACGTCCCTTGGTTCAAGTGCTTGGATACCTTCCAAAGGCGTATTACCTGTCCCGACTACTGTAATCGCGCCTATGTTCAAATTCCCCTGAACCGCTGTTGTTAAGTAGTTGGCCTTGCGTAAGGGTTCCAGTGCCTCGAGAACGAAGGGCAATGTCCTGCACAGTCGGGAAGTACTTCTTGAGAAACATCATCATTCATCATGGATATTTGACGCATACTCCGTCCCATTGGTCTTCATATCGATGAGAACCTGCAGAGGAATTCCACTGGCAGTGTCGAATACTCCACTAAACGAAGAATATCTGTTGAGAACAGAATAACATGAGAATAGAACAACACACTTGGGCTTTGTTACATTCGTATTGAATTTGTCAGAAGGGTTTTGCTGTGCCAAAATCTTCAAGAGTGGTTGTATATAGAGCGAGTCAAGTGTACGATCTGTCGTTAGCGCAGCTCTTTCGTGCCCAACCTATTGAGAATTTAGACACAGTCAAAAATTATATCACCGATGAACACACCAAGAGTTGTCCGTCTACAATCCAAACATCAGCTTCCACACTCGCTACACCTAAACTTACGGCTCTGAGAAGGGGTACATCCCGCCAATCTGGCTTCTCGTTTGAGAAATCGAGCGAAGAGTGGAGTTTTAAATGTATACTCAACAGTCGTTGTGGGAGTGAATCGCCTTGGGGACAATATCTTGTGTGAACTGTGTGGGATAACGAAGCGACGGAGAATTAGAGTTCTGTAACATCTCGATCTCGTTCAGGACTCCGGGCTTCGCCTCGGCACCAGAAAGCATTAGGAATAGAACACAGAGTAAGGTTAATCCCATCATTGGAAGATGAATATGGGGACCAAGACAACGAGGATCGACCAAACCTCTAGGCTCTTATAACTAGAAGCTGGTTCCCAAGCCCACACGAACGCAGCAAATGCTTCTGAACCGAATATGGATTACCCGTGGGATAGCAGGCCATTTGAAGGCTGGAAGAATATACTTAGAGGCCACATGGACTTGAAAAGAAGCAAGTGAAGAAGCAAGTGACATTATGAAGGGTATATAAATTATGCACGTTGATTTATCTTGAGGATAATGTATCCGTCTTGCC
>JAGGAX010000011.1:0-28334 GCA_017657335.1 Termitomyces titanicus | reverse complement strand
CTAGAAGCTGGTTCCCAAGCCCACACGAACGCAGCAAATGCTTCTGAACCGAATATGGATTACCCGTGGGATAGCAGTGAAGGCTGGAAGAATATACTTAGAGGCCACATGGACTTAAAAAGAAGCAAGTGACATTATGAAGGGTATATAAATTATGCACGTTGATTTATCTTGAGGATAATGTATCCGTCTTGCCCAACTGCGAGTGTCTACAGCGTCTGTCATAGAGTGATCGTATGCCTGAAGGGTGAATAAATGCCAAATAGACTGGTGTCTGAAGTTCACCCACCTTTGACGACGTGATCTCCACCACCAAAAGCGCATCAAACTATGCGTCATCCCAAACAGAGAAACGATAATCCCTCCAGTGTCGGTCAACGCGTATGCCGTCAGAAAATGGCGAGGTGTTTTGGGAGAGGGAACTTCCGTCAGAGAAAAGGTGAGAGATTTGACATCTGGTATCCCTCCAAGACTGTGCTCTATTGTCAAGGTAAAAGTCAGCATTCTCCGACGTCGTCGTGATGTAAACACACGTTATACTCGCGACTTTTGTACGCTGCTTTACAGCATACCGATACCTTGCACCAGCGTCCAACACCAGCGTGACCGATTCCTCTGGATGCAAAAGAACGATTGATCGAGCATGACGCCCATAATCATGCAAGACTTGCACCGTTACGGAGTCGAGCGTATCATTGGTGAAATCCAGAAGGACATCATAGCTCTGGGCTAGCGAGGGCATAGATGGACGTTCCGAGAATACCTGTGTGGAAACGTCGTATAAGCAACACGCACCCAGTAAGCATGGTTGACGCGAGGAAACAGGAATGTGGTACAATTACGCACTTCGAGTATACACTCGGCGTCGAATGAGTGCTGCTTGATGCTCAAGCTTCGGCGGGGAAGTATGTACAAATGACAGACTCAGCGCCCTGATCGAAATAAATGCATTACACAAGGGTTGGACTGCCGGGGAAAAACAATATTCCTGGACTCAGTCGCGTGAACTTGGTGCAGGGTTTTCTGACATACGATTATGATCAAGGAGGACCCACTAAAATGGAAACTCTCCCGTGAACATTGTCTTTGTTAGGAAAGTTAGATTTTCCAGAGTTGTACCTGCCAACGACGGTAGACAACACGCGATTGCAATAAGGTCGAAGTTTACGCAAATGTCATGGATTTGATACTCTCAAACAATTGTAAATGTATTTGATTAGCTATAGCGGACCGATATAACTCCGAGTCCTCCGACACTTTCTCTTCTCCTTGACACATATGTACATAATTGGTATAATTAGTTTGTAGAGTTCTATTGTATATCGTGTTATTCAAGTATCCAAATGTCCATCAGTAAGATATCACATATGATTGTAGTATTCATCTTCATAATGCGATTTCGGGAGTCGATTAGTTTGGTCACCTGCGCCACCTCTGGACACTTTCCTGCTCGGCTGATACTGATAATCAGAGTTATGAGAGAGCGAATCTTTGGGCTCGAGTTGTGGCTGAGCAAACACGTCCATTGTACTCATAGCACTTTGGTTGCGGACATGGGTATAGCCTTGCGGTGATCGTGGAGTCTCTGCCAAAGGCCGAGAATCCCATGGGTCACTACGGGCGTTCATCGGAATGCTGTCGTTACTCAGTTGATCATACTTTTCATGATCGCGGCTCTGGCCAGTCGAATACGAAGACAAGACGACATAGAGATAGAACTTCGAGTGGTTTCACGTTTCAGATCTGTAATGGCAAAAAATATGGACACCAATACCTGGAAGATAGCAAGGATCACCCAAAGACCACCCATGATGCCAACGTCTGCCCATGGAAAAATCTCACACAGTCTGTCGCCCAGTGTGCTTGAGCTTAAGGTATCGTCTGAGTCTGGGAAGAAATTCTTCAAACAATTGAGCTTGGAAGTTGAGTGTCGCGTGGCCGAGATGATTGCCCAAGCCGCAGCGAGAGCGAAAGCGGCCAGAGAAATAAGGATATGTAGAGTCACATATCGCCTAAAGAGAATAGGTTTCTCCTGCGCCGCGATTAGAGATCGATGCACAATCAGAGTAGAAATTTGAACAAACCCGCACCACCCCAATGAAACCTAATGCTTGTATGGCGGCGGCAACAAAACATATGATAGCAAGAAGCCAAGCGGCGAATGAAGGTGTCGCTGCTCCTACAACTATGGATAGGTTAATTCCTTCTCAGAGCAATATATTGGCGTAGTTGATGACGAACTGGATGGCGTAGCGATGGAAACGATGGCAACAACGAGAGCAATGACGAACTGAGCGATAAGGGTAGCGTAAATGCCAACATTTACGATAGGGATGGCACAGCAGCAGTATTCTCGAGACTTCATGTTAGGAAAAGACAGGTAAGTAGTCGCAGTCGCCGAGCACGACCCAGGCTGTGTACGCAAGGCAGTGATTACATAAGGCTTAGATGACGTACATCCATGCATCCCATAAAGGGAACTGCCGCTCTACTGGCAAGCCAACCATGGTTCGCTTCCACCTCATCAACGTCCTCGGCCTCTCCATAGCCTCTCTCATACTCGCGAATCCTGTAGAGCAGGTTGCTATCCAGCTAGACGGTCCAGCTCACACGAGTGATCAATGGAGCTGGAAGAATTGTGGTAGGTTCTGTTGTACCTCCTTACCAGTATTTCAATGAATATAATCGATTGTTTAGGTCAACCAACTGACGCTATTCAAATTAAGGACATCGTTGTTACCCCAGATCCACCTCAGCCTGGCAAGGACATGACTGTCAAGGTCACTGGTAGAGCCCAGTCTGTCATTAAAGTGTGGCCAACTATTTTTTGTGCAGGATGTTTTCATTCATGATGGGTATTAGGATGGTGCCTACGCAGTCGTGACCGTGAAGCTGGGTCTTGTTAAGCTTCTCCAGAAACGTTTTAACGTTTGTGAGGAGGCGTACGTTTCTTTTGTCATTGATGTCACGGATTGAACCTGAGATTGTCGCTTTCAAGGCAAAAGGCGAATACAACCGTCCAGTGCCCCGTGCAGCCCGGCGAATACACTGTGGAGCAGACGGTCGCACTTCCTCGGGAGATACCAAGAGGTGAGTAATATCATATATACGTTGAACTATATTACTTATGTTAATCACGGTCTTTATCAGCCAAGTTTAGAGTCGACATCGAAGGTTATACCGCGGAGGAAGATGACATGCTTTGTCTCAATCTCTTTGTGGACTTCTTTAAGAATCCTTTCCCTCGATTGAGCTGGTAGTCGAGATCATGTTCGTAATGTTTTGCCACTATAGGATGATGTTATCCTTCACGTATGAAATTCTTATCATCCAGTGGCTGATAGCTGCAATTGATACGCGATGTTGAAGATAAACAGTAGGTGTGTGCTCGCCGCTCCGGAGCATAGTCCAATTCACTTGGGTGGCGTGATCCATCCTCCCTCTTTCCACCAGAGTAAGTAAGCACTTATGACATTGTCATTCCATTTCTGAATGTTTGGGGGCTTCCATTACAATGCTACGCATAGTTTGAGAATGTTATGGACTCATGGCTTCTTCGTGACCGGAACCAATCATATCGGCATTCCTGATTTGTCAAGAACAATAAGCTAGGAAGAACCATGCTGCCTCGCGACCCCAGAGCAGTAGATATGGACCCAAGGGTACTCGTGCCCAGTACTCTGATCAGATCCTGCCCTACGTACAATGCCTACCAGCACAAAGCCATTCGAAGTATTGCTCGAGTTGACCAATGATACGCCCAGCGATGCTACCATACAGCTTACGCGTAATGATGGTGGGCAACCAGAAGGACCTACCATCTTGTTGCAACGTGGGGATAGTTTATCCTTGGTCCTAAATGCAGGAACTACGTACCATTATCGGCTGAGGCAGATGGGCACACAAGCGCGCATATCGTAGGTGTTAAATTAACATTAGTTCTTATGTCCTGAACTCGTATAAGAGTGAAAGCATGGCAGGATACCAAGTGTAGTGCTGCAAAAGTCTTTGCTGGGCAGTATAGGCGGGATTGCGACGTGTGGTCACCAGTAGAGGATGTTATTGTCACATACCTTGGAAACACATAGGTGGATGTTCATTAAATTACACTCTCATAGCTTATTCTGAATGACCAACGTGTTTCGCAGGGAACATGTCTCTTACTATGACAGAACTCAACACAGCCACATTTTGATCTGCGAGAAATGAGTCCTTCAGAATCAATGCGACTTGGCAGCTTGAATCTTGGCAGCCTTCCTGCGAGCAAGGGCACAGAGTCAAAATCCTGAATGAAGACGATAACTTGGTTGTCCTCACAGGAAAAGATTGTAGAGAGCCGTCTGATTGTTGTAAATTGCGTAACCTGTTGATGATGTAACTGAAAGTTCAAGGAAAATATTTATATTGCATGTACCATCGTTTGGGGAGGCCTACAAAAATTTTGGTCAGCGGCCAAAAAGAGTGGCATAACACAGAATTTACATACCCCGTTAATCAACGCGTCAGCGTACTTAAAGATCTTGTTACCACCATTCTCAGTCAAACCAAGAGCACCGAATTGCCAAGGAAGGATGCTTGAGTTGAAATCAGTCCACTGTCGATAGATTGAGTCGTCAGAAACAATGACTTACCCACTAATCACCATGCAAACCATAAGATCCACCAAATCGTCAATAAACTGTTATTAGACAACAAGAACTCACGCTTGATCCTCGGATAGAGCAAGATCGATCCAGGAAGGATAGACTTCAGTTTTGTTGGCTAAAAGGCGAGATTTGATTAATGACATTACGACTTTGGATATTGTATTGTCAAATTTACTCAGGCCGGTGACACCAAACTCCTCCAAGATAACGGGTTTGTTGGCCTTCTTGGCGGCTAAAGAGGTAAAGAATGAGCTAGGTATGGGATACACAGCAGGCGATCTTACCTGCCGCATGGTCCAAGATCCATTCTTTTCCCCAAGTGGCGATGGTGAAGTTGGAACCGGGATAATCCTGGAAGTGTTTTGAGATACCAGCGTAAAACAGCTGGTCTGATTTACCTGTGAAGGGTACCTGCAAGGGTTACGAATCAACGCCTTGATTTTGAGCACCCGATGATTGAGGGAACAAACCAAGACTGAGGATACAAGTGCTGCGTAGAGCGTGCATGTTAAGATGATAGAATCTATTCAGAGACCGGACTACTCACATAGGTACCGAAATCAATGTTCGGGAGCGTGAGGTCAAGGTCAAAGTCTTCACCAGCTGATTAAAAATTAGCTTGGGCCGTACACGATTTCAGATCGTGGCGTGGATACCTTGACCGTTGAAGTTATAATCTGATGCTGCTTCATCCGTCTTCCAATAGAAGTGGCCCTCTCCACCAGTAGTAATTAAATGATAAGGGTCGCTGTGACACATTGTGAGTGAGATATTCTGGTACGAGACGGGTAATATACCGCACAGGCTGCGAATATAATCGGATTGTTGCTTATACCAGTTGTAGATGGTGTTGGAACCAGGGACACAGTTAGGTCCTGCCGGAAGGTCACCCAAGCAGCGGGCCTCGTTGACGAGTTCCCAAGCGAATATGTTGGCAGAATCTTTGTAACGGCTTACAATAGTCTTGACATAGCGTTCTACGAACAAGCGTTAGCTTTATCTGAGATAGACAGTACAGGTAGAACCAACCACTCACGGAAAGAAGTAATGATTTGGGGGTTGGTGTAGAACACATCATGGGTCACATTCGTTGTGCCAACAATGTGATTGATGTAAAGCTCAAGACCCTAGAAGAGAGAGAGGTCGAGACGTGAATAATTTTTAAGAAAAATGAACGAACACCATATCCCGACCTGTGAAAAGGTTAGAAGACTGGGTCAGGGTATTAATGATGACGTACCAGTTATTTGTAAAAGTGAGAATGACTTTGATGCCGTGTTTACCTGCAGTCTCAATTACTTTGTCGAGGCGCTGAAGACCTTGAGGACCGTCATTCAAGGTCCAATCTGAGTTATTCCAGAGCTGATAGTAAGTCAAGCCTGATTCATCCCCGGCGAGCTCGTCAGCAGTAATTGCCTCGTGACCCTAAGAGTGCACGACGTTAGACGCGTTAAATTAGACTGAGGTTCTACGCGACTTGCCCAAGTTCTGAGGACCTTGACGCCAGCAGCCCGCATCTGCTTAAATGTACTCTCGACATCTACTTGAGTTGAGAGGAGGGGGAGCCACTGGAACGGCGTTAATAACGAATATTCACGCGTCACAGCACTAGTACTGGAGCAAGGCCACATACATAGGAGTTGGCTCCAACGAAGTACTGTCAGGAGAAGTAAGTACACGATCTGAGAAGCAAGGGAACATGGTACGTACAAAGGCTTTGCCATCAAGCTGGAACTGAGAGCCTTTGGTGGTGACAAAGCCCTTTGGCACGGTAGAACGCGAACGGGCCACGATGGGTTCTGCAACGGCAACGGAAGCAAGGAGAGCGGCAAAGACCGGGGATAGAGAGAGCCGCATTGTGGGTTTGTAGTCGTTGGGCCACTGTGGGGTCGAGGAGAAGGTTGTATAGCATTACAGTTGTGCTGAGGTTTCTCGGGGGAATGTCGGATTGAGAAGGCGCCTGACGATCATGGGATCGCGCAATGATCGTGCGCCATCAGACCCTTCCAAGCCACGTGCTCCAATTTTCAACTCGCCTCGACATGCCAAAGAGCGCAAAGAAACGCAGAGACAAGGCTGCAGATTTCACGGTAAATCGTCCTATTCAATCACATCGCCCTCTTCTCACTTCCCCTGAGCAAGAAAGCAAAACTCAAGCTTGGAAAAGGCAAACAACTCCCTTCAAATGCCATAGACACATCCTTCAAAGCCCGCTGTACGCTTTCCTCGACCAAACTCATCTCTATTCTACTCATCGTTCCCTGCAGCAATCGCTCTACCATCCCAATCGATTGCACATGAAAAGGATGACGATGCTCCTACCACAAAGCGTAAACTGACATTCGACGATCTTGTCTCTCACACAAAACATTATAGTTCGTCGACGCGTAAAGGTTGGCTTCTAAACAATCCATCAAGTCTGTATTCCAGCTCAAGGAGCTGTCAGATGCTATTGCCGGCTTCCGAGAACTATTAGAAGCAAACTGGAGTCTCTTAGACTCGTCCTTCACCGTTCTCATCAATGCTTGTGTGCGTCTCATTGGAGATGAGGTGAGCTCCAAGTTTTCATTGATCATCCGCGACATGCAGACTTTCACAGGATGCCAGTGTGCGCAAAGCCCTTCTGGCATTTTTTTCATGGCTTTTGCCTCGTATACCACAGGTATGTCCTCAAACTGCCTTACCTTCATCGGCTCACGCGGTTCGTAGAGCGACATCGTGCCCCACTCCCCTCTACTCCTTCTCTTTACCACATCAGCCCAAACACATATCTTCCCGGAGATCAGGATTGACGCCATACGCTTTCTAGACCTGTTCCTCGAACACATTCCTCGTGCGGTTACCGCTGGATGGGTTGAGGATTTCAACGGACACGGGTCACGCGTGCTTGAAGGATACCTTGGCATTTTGAATGCAGGAACCAAATTTGGAGAAGGAGATGGTAATGCCTCTTCGACCAGCTCCTTCGTCGACCTTATAATTCCATTCAGGTCCAGTCCAAGCAACATCGACCGCAAGTGTAGTTCTGACTCCTGCTGTGCGTTATCCTTAATGTGCATCAGCACTCCATTTTGCTGATCGTTCGTTTTCGCCAGTCGAAACTGGTCGTTTTGCGTTCTCTTTGTACATTTCTTCAGCTCTGTCTCTCAAATGACACTGGTCCTTCGACAAGTTCTTCGCCTCATTCCTCAAGTTCTCTCAATACTTGGTTCTTGCGTCCATCGTTTGCCAGGCCAGGAGATTACCATTCATTCGAGCAAAACGTACAAGGCTTTCAATCAAACACAAACACCCATTGTCAATGGCGAGAAAATGTCGACCCGGAAGATAACGAAGATAATTTTCCCGGCACATTTACAGCTGCGGATGCCCCTACCGTCAGCGAAGATTTCACCCTGCAGAGGCTAGTTGATATTACCAATGTTTTCGGGTCATCTGAATTTGACGCCGCAAACGACCGTGAGGCCGAACTCGTCGCTGTACGTGTTTCTAACGTAAACGTTCTCATAAATATACATTCTGGGCATTTTTACAGCGTCTAGCTCGAACATTGCAATCTACATTGATTGCGGCATTCCTTGATTGTGCACCTTCTGTTTTTACACCTAGCGGGACTCCGTCAGAGACCCAGGTCCAGCTCATTTTGGCTGTTGGTCAAATAGCTCGTGCTCTATATGGCGTTATCTTGCAGGCTTCTGGTTCTGTGAGCAAAACGCCTGTGAACTTCCAAGTCTGTTAGCTAACAATGATTTACTACAGTCAAAAGCGAAAAGCACTGCATTGGAGGACCTCGACACCCTTCTAGGGTACATGACTCCGTATTTCCCTTTCAATCCATCAGGAACAAAGGATGTCAAGGTGGGCTCCTGGACCGAGTATTGTTTTTTTCCCATGTCACAAACTCACTTACAATAGGTTGAACAAACGTTTCAAGACCTAAATTTGATCTTTTCTGAACTTACATCCCTTTTGGTTCTCACAACAAATGTTGAAATCTCTGCACTGACACGACGCGGAAAAGTTCGACAGATGAACAACAGTTCAAGTTCCTTGTCAATACAGACACAGCGTGTCAGCAGTTATATATTGCAACTTTTGGGTGGTGAATCTATGTCCGGATCACAGCTCGGGCGTACTTTGCCGCCCGCTGCCTATGTCTCGCTGTTGCCAGCTATCTGGGCGCTGCTCAATAACACTGATTCAGCGCATCGCCACTTCAGTAGCAATAATGCCATCCTGAACGCGGTCATCTCACACTCTATCAAAACCTCATCAAAATCAGCGCTTAAGCGACCCACGATCGAGTTTATCGCCCGACTGGTCCTGGTACATTGATTTCTTGCAAATTCAGTATCAACATTCTCATTGAGTCACTCTTCAATAGCTCTCTACTGATCCGCGATACCGAGGGCATTTCCATTTTGATCATGACCCAAACGGTACCGCAAAAATACAAGAATGGGTTTGTCATCTCCCACAACCCCTCTGGGAGATCGGTGCAACCAATCTTCCCGCATCGGAGGTGCGCAACACTGTTTAATTTTCTATACTGCCGGCTGCTAATATAAAAACTCGTTAGATAATTATACGGTTCCTTTTGCGTGTACTCCAGCATAGATCAAGGGTTGTTTACGTTCCTGCGGTGCGTTTCACACAGTTACAGTTATTGTGTTGAGTGTATTCTAACTCGGGTAGAGGTTAGACAATTACGGCCCTCCGATCTAAGCTCGTGCCGTTTTTTATAATCACCCATTCAGTACGTGGACAGCTCCCAGGACCATACAGTAAATTTCCGATCGGGTCGCCATTACGGCGTCTGACACTTGATTTGGCTGCTCTGCTGCTGTCAGCGATAGATGCTGAATCTGGAGATGATTTGCGGACTGCTGTGGGACTTGCAGTTGTCGATTCAGAGGAAAAGGAGTATTGGGCGCAGGTACAAGATATAATTAGAAAATGACAGAAATCATGACATCCACGTTGCTATGTTCCCGGAGTGTGTATTTGCTTCACGACAAGGGTCGTCATCGGAAATTTGACATGTCTGGCAGACAACCGCAGTAACATTTCCTTCACGACGAGAGTTGTCATCAGAAGAGAAATTTTCGTTGTCGAAAATATAGACATAAACTAAGTACTTATTAGGGAATAACGTTCTACATACATGACTAAAGCAAGTAAGAACTGAGACGACGACGAGAGCCAGCTCCGAGTAAGAAACGATCTAATGATCCATTCCAGTACTTTCTCCGTGAAGAAAAAAAAACGCATCAAGCGTAATGGATCAGCCAACAAGATATTCAGGGCGTGGGAACATCTAGTCCCAATGCCATAGCATTCCAAAAATGCGGCCTTCGGCAGGGTTGGCAAGGGTATTAAAAGCAGCGGGAGAAAAGTCAAGATCAGTGAGGGCACAAGCCTCGCAGCGATCTGTGAGGGTGACGGTGACAGATTTGCCGTTATCTGGATGAGGTACAGGATCCAGGGTTAATATCAGATGGAATTTTGCAGAAATATGGATGACGTACAGGATGCGGTGACCTGCCTGCCACACAAGGGATTGGTATTCGGGTTGACACCGTTGTAACCGCTGATCGTCGATGAGATACGAAAAAGACGGATAGAGATAATACATACGGGAAAGCGTCAAATAGAAGGTGAGAGACGGCGGCGATGTAGTCCGTATCCGTGTTGGTGATACCGCATGCGCCAAGGCCGGCTAGATAGAGGTTAGTAACGGGGGTACAAAAAATTTGGGGCGACGAACTGGAGTAGAAGGTGCCTTGGCCATTCTGTGTACCGACTAGGAAGCTAGGGAGGTTGCTGTTGCTGGCGGGGGCTTTGGTGGTGGCGGGGGCGGGGGCTTTTGTGGTAGGAGGGGCCTCGGTGGTGGCGGGGGCCTTGGTGGTCACAGGTTCGGCCTTGGTGGTAGGGGCGTCGGTGGTGGCGGGGGCTTTGGTGGTAACGGGTTCGGCCTTGGTAGTAGCGGGGGCTTTGGTGGTAACGGGTTCGGCCTTGGTAGTAGTAGGCTCGGCCTTGGTGGTTGGGGGAGCCTCGGTGGACTCGGCCTTGGTGGTAACAGGTGCCTTGGTGGACTCGGCCTTGGTGGTAGGCTCAACTGTAGACTCGGCCTTGGTAGTAGATTCTACTTTTGTAGGTTCGACCGTGGTCTGGGTGGTTACTAGAGCCGGGATAGATGTCGACACGGCGTCAACGGTCTTGTGAATGGAAGACGACGTGCGAACCTTGCAGCGCTTTCCATTTGAGCGTCTGCGAAGGGGCGTGGGCTGTACTGCACGATGAGCAACGGCACGGTGAGCTACGCCACGATGAAAGTGGGCGGTGGAGAGTGCAGAGACAGATGCAACGAGGCAGAAAAGGACGACGGGGAGACGAGACAACATAACGAGTGACAGGAAGGAGAGTTGGGAGTAAACGAGAGAAGAACAACAGCCGCGACTTGTTCGCGCTGCATTTTTCCTTTTAATCTGTGTTGACACCTGTTGTGATGCATGTTGTCATTCCTGATAAGTAGGAAATCAGAATCACTACAAATCTCAGATCTATGCTCCGCCTGCCTTGGCCGCGTACATCTTCACCAGCCCGCTGCTCGCACTTCCCTCCAGGCTCTTCCCGTATCCGTCAATCTGCCCAAGCAGCAGCAGGCTCTCCAGTCGACTCGGCTCAGCGGGGATCTTGAACAGCCGCCCAACGTCCTCTTCCGGGAGCGGTGCCAAGCCCTGTGCCACCCGCGTGGCGTTCTCTTCCTTCCGCTTTGCAATATATGTCTCCGCCTTCAATCGCTCCCGTGCAATCTGCCGTGACATATATGCAAGGTTGCCCTCCTCCGTCCGGTAGTTGTCTATCGCCTCCACAATCTGCTCCAGGTTCTTCGTAAGTCCCTCCGTCCCAAAGTCCAGCGTCCCAAACGACACCGGCAATGCCGAGCCCGTTCCCGCCTCTCCCCCAATTTCCTGGATCGTCTCGTCTGGTTGCCCAAGTGTACCCAGAAACGAACTCAGCAGAGGGTTCGTCCTGATTTTCAGAGGCACCTCTTCCAAAATGGAAGAAAAGGTTAAAGAATGATCGATCAGGCTGCAGCTAGATCAGAACAAGCTTTTTTCCCTGTTGCAACATACCCATACCTTGAAGAACTAAAGTTTGACTTTTTGTATGCGCTCAAAAACGCGGAAGTGAGGCGAAACGCCCGGAAAGATGCATTGCCTCGTGTCGTTTGTGAAAGATCTAAACGTGTAAACCATTCATGAGCGATCACGGACAACCCTAGGCATGTTTCACTTGCCATGAACAATGACGATACCCCCGTGCCGCAACTTCTCCTGATGTATCGCCTGCGTGTCCACCAACGTCTGGCTAAAGAAAGCTCCGAGCGTAGTCGTCTGATAGAATCCAACTACGCTATCGTCCGATTGCACCTCCTTCAATGAACGCAACATCGTCGCCTGGTAACGCGCTACAAGTCACATAAATATCCAATTTTATCAGAGACAACTCTCACTCACCTACTGATTTTGACGACCGTTCATCTTCTTCACTTCCAATATGCGGCAATGGGAATGAATTTGAGACCTCTAGTGTGCCGTCTAGGTCGAGGCCCAATAACAGTCCATGAGCAGCCGTCGACGGCGATTCTATAGTGTGTTTTAAGATTTTCGACACCACCTGACCACAGATAATTAACAGAGTCTTTCATTCAAGAACCACGATAGCCTCACCATCCCATCCAGCTGCACGCTCGTCAATGGAATTTCTGCCTCGATGTCGATCACCTTAGACATGGATGCCGGGATGGCTTCATAAGTGGGCGCTGCAGGTACTGGCGTGGCTGCAGGTGCAGGGAGGGAGGCCGCAAGGGCCGCAGCCATAGAGGTAGCCATTGCTAATTTTCACTATCGTGTGTTGTCCGACGTGGACGAGGAAAAAAGTTGGGAAGGCTTTGCTAAACATATACAAACAAATTCGCGTTTCGTTTGTCAGGGATAGGAAGTTATCGTTACTGCTCTAGTATGCCCATCCTGAGACCCGATAACATGGTCAACCCCTCATTTGCGCTCAAAATACTCACATGAGTTAGCCGATGAATGACTGCATAAGCTGGGAGAGTATGAAATTGGTAACAAGGACCAAGGCACGCGCACCTCCGAAAACTTATATGGGTCTTTGCCTTGAAGCAATAGACAGCCAAATCGCCATCAGCTTGCGATGCATGGGTAAATGCATGGGTGGTACTTAGCGACTGTGATCCCAAAAGCAACAGGTCCCAGGATATATTGCAATGTGCTCTAGGTGCACAGCTGGTGGTGTGTCTGACAAGATGTGAAGGATAGGGTGACGAGATAATGAGGCTATGTTATCGAAAAAGAGAAAAAATGAAACATCACATGTGCCAGTCCACTGCGACCACCATATTCTTGTCTTAAAAATACAATGGAGACGATCGCTCCATGGTGCTACTACATAGAAGCTGTGAGCAAGATAGCAATCGTCGAAAAGCTCAGACTGACCATATATGTCTGTCATGCTTCGTCGTCCCTTGGGGTAAATTTATGTTTACCTGGTAAAACAACTTCTGTCATGCCCTTTCCACTCCCAGTCACACCCACTGGATAGCACAAAGTTAGTGGCGGAATGGTAGTATTGGATGGATTGAAACGATGCGTACCTCTTCCCAGAGGATTATCCGGTGTCTTGAAGATACTGGTGCCAGAGATCCCTGCAATATGCACACCTTTCTTCTCTGACTTCTTAGCAAATTTCTGCCATGTAGCTTGTTTCTGCGTCTGTTCTTTTGCCTTCTGCGCCTTGATCTCGAGCTTCTTTTCGTTCTTCTTCTTCTTCCGCTCCCGTTCATCCTCCTCTTGTTTCGTCAGTTTCCGCTTGTTGGATGCCGGTGGGTTGACATTGACATAGTTGGGGGGAAGAAGTTTGATTTCAGCGGCCTTGACGAGTTCAGTGGTGTTGTAACCCTTGAAGACGATGCTGTAGACGCGGTTCTCGGTGGAGCCTCCGACAGAAGTTATCCGGGCAGGGTACCAGGACCCGTCGACCGAGTACTTTGCGAGGCACTCGTCACCAGCGGTCCAGGACTGTGTAGGTGTGGAAGAAGCGGTCTTGCGATCTGATTTGGAGGACGAGGCTGCTTCGGCCTGAGCAAGAGCACTCTGGGTGAGCTGGATAAGCTCGTTGAGTTCGTTAGCAAGAGATTGAAGCTCGGCGTTGTCTGGGTCAAGGGAGAGTGCAGTCTCGACCTGGGAGAGCTGAACCTGGTAAGTTTCGAGGTCGGCGCGTTCCATTGGGAGTTGGTAAGACGAGAGGGTGTGACGTGTGTGACGATCACACTTGGGCGAGATGAATTACTAATAATAATGCCTCCCAGTTAAAGCCGAAGGCGATCCGACTTCTCTCCCTCATGGCGCTGTCGCGTTCTGCACGCATCACTCTCCTCTTGGTCATTGACATTCTATTTTTCTTCGTCGAGCTCATCGTCGGTGCGTTCGTCCTCACCGTTTCCGACGTCAATCTCATCCTTCACAGGCTATGCTGTCGGTTCTCTTGCCCTCGTCGCAGACAGCTTTCATATGCTCAAGTCGGTTTTCTCTTCTTCTCGCCCTCTACATCTAACACCTTTCCAGCGATGTCATGAGTCTCGTTGTTGCCCTTTATGCCATAAAGGTGCTCCTGATTCACTCCTCTTTTGTTCTATCGCTGACGTGAGATAAGCTCACCGCATCCTCCTCCGCCAACTCCCGCTACTCCTACGGATGGCACAGGGCTGAAATTCTAGCCGCCCTTATCAATGGCGTCTTTCTTCTCGCCCTTTGCTTTTCCATATTTCTCGAGGCAATCGAAAGACTTTACAGTACCCCAGGCACGTCATTCGGGACAACTGCTCATCAATTCGATTGGCTGACAATTAGACACCAGAAATATCCAATCCTAAACTTGTCGTCGTCGTCGGTTCCTTGGGTCTAGCATCCAATATTCTAGGGCTATTTTTATTCCATGGTACATTCATCGTATCTCTATTGATTACCTCACAATTCATCGTGGTACAGAACATACTCATTCACACGATCATTCGCACAATGAGCCGCCATCACTCCAGACATCGTCAACAGCATTGATCACCGCTACTATCCCTTCGAAGCCGGCGCCTCGAGATATCCCTCCCGGATCTCCATCCCAGTCCGAATTTTCCTCCCTGTATGGTCACCCTGTTGCTACACGCGCTGCCCTAGTCCAGCAAGCGCAAGAAATTGCACTTGCTCGTTCTCCGTCGCTAACAATGCAACGCTTCGACGCACGTCATGTCTCTATTGACGTCGACGACGAGATTACCTCTCAAAATTCACATCCGGATTCTGGTTCCGAAAATGAGTCGCGTTCGGACACGCCTACGGAGGGCACCCCGCTGCTCCAAGAACACCGTAAAACGAAACAAGGCCACGATCACAGTCAACAAGGTCACGATCACAGTCAACAAGGCCACAATCACAGTCATTCTCATGGGTCGATGAATATGCGCGCTCTCGTTTTGCACGTCATGGGTGACGCACTAGGCAACGTTGGAGTCATTTCTACTGGCCTCATTATCTGGCTCACACAATGGAGCTTCAAATACTACTTTGATTCTGTTATCAGTCTTGTCATAACAATCATCATTTTCTCTAGTGCCTTGCCTCTAGGTACGTCTTACTACGCTTGCTGCCGATGTCACTGTAGCTTCACACTTTGTTAGTTCGGAGTGCATCGTTCATCTTACTCCAAGGTGTACCGTCCACGATTTCTCTTGATGGTGTCCGCGAATCCATCCTCGAAGTCGATGGCGTGCTATCAGTGCACGAGTTACACGTTTGGCAACTGTCAGAATCGAAAGTCATTGCCTCTGTCCATGTCCTCACCAAACCAAATCATAACTTCATGCCAATCGCGGTCAAGATTCGTAAGGTACTTCACCTTCATGGAATACATTCCAGCACAATCCAGCCGGAATACCCTAATCCAGGGATGGGCCTGGTAAGTTGTTTTGTTTAGTCTTGCTTTCTAAGACTGAATATGTAATGTAAGGGTGGAACGTCATGCCTGGTTCCCTGTCCGGAGGACCAAGCTTGTAACCCAATAGAAAATGCTTGTTGTCGTGAGTAGGGATATCTTATCAATGAATAACCCGGCTCAAAACTGTTCAAGCTCCACCGCCAGCAAATGTATAACTCGGATAGCCTGCTGTTTCTTGGACCGGATAATTATTTCTTCGACCACTGTATGTATATCTACAATTAACCTAATTCGTTTATGGATATTGCAAAGTTCGCTGCAAATGATTGCGAAGATGCTAGCTTTTGAAGTACTACTCGACTCGTATGATCTCGCCTGGCTCTCAAATCGGCTGCGAGTTTCCGAGCCATTCCTGAGCTAGGTTGACCAAGGACGAATTGGTGTTCTCCCGTCACTGACCGTATTCCAAGCTCGAGGTGTAACGCCGCAGTGAGAGCTGATGAAATGATAGTTACAAGGAGATCTATCCTCAACATATGATCGGGTGTTTGTTGATGATCCAGAGCAAAAATTATAGAGGGCGTGATGACATGTAGAAAGATCGGGAGGAGGGGTGGAATGCTCGAGCTAGTTGGGGTGGTGAGAGCAAATGTTGCAATTCGTCTGCTGATTTCCAATTCGCCGACGCTCGAAAAGACAGCCAGCTCTGACCATAGAAGCTGCAAGAAAGTGGTCGGAGGGATGATTTTAACACAGTGCGCGACGTCGAGAAAGGGTGCCTTCCCCGTTTGTGCCATGCTCAACGCTGTTTGAATAAGCTGTCTTGGTTCATCTTCCCATGAAACACGCAAAATGGAAGCTGGCGGTTCTACGGCCATAATTTGCCAATTTTAGTCCCCGGAAGTACATAGACCGTTCAATCAAGACAAATCACCTTCAGTGCGGATGCCAAGTGCCTCGCCGATAACACGTCTCATTGAAGCAACATCAACTCCCGGAAGAGCCGAGATATTGGTTTTGCCTTTTTTGTGACCGAGAAGAATGTATACCCTTGGAGCAACGAGTTGCAGAACAGGACGAGGACACGAAGGTGACAATAGAAGCATTTGAAGAATCTCTATACGAGTAGCGGGATTGAAACTGGAAATTATAATCTGATCATTGGGCCAACGAGTGATGTTAGGAATTTAAACTGACGATCTTTGCTGTATGATTTCTCTCGTGAGGGCTTTGATGATTCCGACCAATGTCCAACTCAATAGAGGTCCCATGAAATATGAAACTCCGTTGGTCAAAGTATCCTTGTCGATCTTCTGCAACATATGGGACATGATTGCTTGCAGGAAAAGTGTTGCAGATATTTTCAGAAGAACCTTTGGTTGAGTCGATCTAGGTTGACATTAGGAACACCATCGAAATGCGCTGAAATATACCAAACCTTAGTATGTTGTCTTCTATTCCTTCGCTGCCGCTATCAAACAAAGCCTTGAACCATATAGAAAAAGCTTGGCTATCCTCGTCGGATAGGGCATCGAGAGAGTATGTCGTATCGGTAGATTTAAGAAAACTAGGCGAGAGCGTTCGGTTCTCTGACGTATACAGTTCGCCTTCCAACTACAAAAAGTCAAAACCAGATCAAGAATCGTAGAAGAATGTTAATCCCACGTGGAATCGTGTTGTCGTGTGCTGGACAAATATAACCACATCGCCAAGATGGCTTACTGCGGTTTGGGGGTCACCTTGCCAAGTCATACTTATGTCAATAGTTGAGGTCATACAAAAACCGCAGAAACAACGTACCAACAGTCTCACAATCGTACTGATCAAGGAAAGATAGTGCTCGGAAAATGAGATCGGAAATTTTTATGTGTAGTGTCATGATATCGAGCATAGCTTCGTAGGTATAGAGCATCTTGCAGAGATGACTCAGCGCATCAACATCATACAACGTCGCAAGCGTTGTAAAGCGCTATGAGCGTATCCATATCAGTTAAGTCATCAATTACCACAAGTAGATGAAGCCCACACGAAGAATGACTGTCGAAAAGACACTGTGACATGTATCATCGTTCGCAACGCGATCTATCCAAGATGCCAATTCTTCAATAGGAATATCAGGACTGACTTTTGATTCAAGATATGTCTGTTGCTCCCCGTTATAACTTATCAGAGCAAGAAAAACGCTACGCTCACTTCGAGATCGAGACTAGAGTCCTGTGCTTCCGCCTGGAGACGCGGTAAATCATCATTTGAAATGAAAGGGTCAACTCCGACGGCAAACGTAAGTGAAACCAGGTCCAGATGAATCAAATTTTGAAGAAGATCTCGAGAGAAAGATCGTAATCTGTTGTCAAGTCAGACCAAAGTTGACCTTTTTCCAAACTTTCTTCTTACAGCTCGTCGTCCTGCGATGCTTGGATTTTCTTGGCCAGCGAAATGGTATGATCACAATGAGCAATGAGTTCTGCCTGCCTAAGGTTTGTCTGGAGAGCAGCTTGAAGAGCACGTTTCTGGAATCAGTAAGAATATACCATGTTTAAGGTTCACAAGGAAATATACCTACCCAATCGGTGTTGGTAAGACCATCTGCGTTTACAGCAGCTTCGAACATAAGCAGCAATCGAGGAAGCTGAATTGATTGAAGAACTCAAGTTGCGAAAACATATCAAGGAATGATGGGGGCTTACGCGACCAACCACAAACGCTTTCCATATCAATGCCTTAGAAGCACTCTGACTGAGACATGTAAAGGCTGCAAGGATCAATTGTGTGTAAAAAACTAGAGGCGACCAAGCAGTCCATCTGAACAAAGCCACAAGCAAGGCAATCGAACTTTGACTGTCGCCCACACCAAAATCATGAGCTCTATAGAAAATCTGCATTGTCGTCAGGTAAACAAGGTTGACATTCTGAAGAAACCTACAAGATGATGCAAGAACAGGCTGAATGTAACAATGTCTGTTTCTGAGCCAGAGCCATGTATACTGCCTTTGCCTAGAGCCAACGGAATGGGATGCAACATCTGGGCTTCTCTTGCTACTTTGACATCATCACCGATAAAAAGGCTCAAAGATAACACAAATGTTTCCAACACTTGTCGAACATCTGGTGCAAGCTGGAAATTCTGTAAGAGATCGTTGGCATCGGCAAAATGGATCATGGCTTGGGCAGTAGAAACTTGTGAGATGTCAGATACACATGAGAGCAGGAGTATTACAAGTTCAGATGCAGAGGTTGTTAATTGATGGAAATGTGACATTGGAAGGGAGTGAGCTGTCCGTAGCAAGGCAAGAGCGTCCTGTACAATGCTCAGTATAGCGATTGTGGACTCGCTGTACCCAACTACGGAACCGATGGGTGACGCTCCAGAAGAGTAATGGGCATCCAATGCAACGCGACAAAGCATGTCAAGAGTGGCCGGAGCGTGTAACTCAGATGACCGAGCAGCCTGTAACAATGTTGCGACGAAAGTAGCAATCGAAAGTGAGCCGTCGTGTATTGCATGTTTCAAGTATTCTTGAAGATCTGGGTCTCCAGGATAAGACCGACAGAGCACAAGGACTGAGTCTGACGTATAGACACACGATATTAGTACACACTGGGATCACTTCGAAAACTACGCACTACTCAGATCTACCTCTGTTACCTCTCGAGACCGAGGTAACTCTTGTCTTGATATGAATAATTTACACAATTCCAGCCACTACGTATCAGTTAAATCAACAACCGGATGTCGACAATAGAATGAGTTACTGACTTTGAAGGAGGAGACTCCACTTTGGAAACAGTTTCTTGTGAGTTCAGCCAACGACATCTGCAACTTGCCCGGTCAACATATAACCTTTGATTTAATAAGTATAAGTATCGAGTTTTCGCCTGGTTTTGGAGGCAATCCCCGTTCCCGTCACACACCACGTGTTGTTACTGTAACCCCGAGGGGCGCTTGCCAAACTTCCAATTCCATGAAAATTAAGACAAAAAGTTTCTTGAGCTATGTTGGAGCTATGTTAATTTTAGAATAATATAACTCAGTACTATGTATGAGACTTGGGTACTAAGGAAAAATGGGAGGACCAAGGCTGGATAGGCCGATTTGGGATTGGTGCTTGCACCGCTACGATACTGGAACCCTGAGGAGCGCTGAGGGCGCTTGCAGGGTGCTTGCCACGCGCGAAAGACGGCCTAGGGCGGCTTTACTGACATGATGCGTTCTCAGATGGGTTCGTGGCTCAAGCGATACAACAGCTTCCTGCTACCGAGACTCTCCCAGTATCTCGACTCGGGATTCTTCCTGAACTATGGCAACAAGTATCTCAACATCTCTGCTGTCTCTCACTAGTATGGACAAAGCTGTCCTCGCTCTTGGTGCTGCATGGATAGTTTATCTTCTCTCAAGGACGAGAGGAGGAATACCATTCCCGCCTGGTCCGCGTCCACTTCCTTTGGTTGGGAATATGTTCCAGATTCCGCAAAAGGATGAATGGCCTATTTACGAGGCTTGGGCGAAGAGATACGGTCCGTGTTCCCACAGAATCCCGACCTACACACTTTAGTTATCCATCTTACCAGGTCCTATCACGTATCTCACTATCCTGGGAACGCCCATGATCGTCCTTAATTCCTTGAAGGTTGTTCGGGACTTGTTGGACGAAAGACCAGGGATCTATTCTAACCGACCACTAATGGCCATGAAAGAACTGTGAGGCTAAAAAAGCGTTCTTTCGAGTTACACTCACAACTACCCGTCTTACAGTTGTGACCTAGACTGGGTACTCACGTACATTTCTGGTGAAGCGCAACGAATCCGACGGAATACAATCCAACGGTATTTCTCCGGGTCAGGATCAGTCAAACATCGATATCACCAACAAGAGGAGTCCCGTGTTCTTCTTGCGAATCTTTTACGAAACCCTGATGATCTCGAGGACCACATCAAGCAGTTGTTCGCCCTTTGAACATTTTGACGGTGAACTAACAATTGCATCAAAGACATACCTCCAGCTCTATCTTATTGGGAACATACGGTTATCGTGTATCCGGTGCGGACGATCCCATTGTCCACGAAATGGAGCGATCGTTCAAGCAAGCTGAGCAACTTAACGGACCATTCGCATTCTTGATCGAAGCAGGTCCTAACCGTAAGTATTGTTTGAACCGAATTTCGACGCCTATGTAGATGCCAGTCGTTTAAATAGTGAAGAACTGGCCGACCTTCCTGTCACTTACGGGCCTCAACAAGATCCTGGATGAGATCAAGAGTGTATTTACTGCATGCAGAGTTGATCCATTCATGCGTTCCAGACAAAAGATCGTGCGTCATCCACTTCGTGCTCTAGCTCTGAGTGCAAGTTGACCTCTTCCTATTTGTTCGATTATGAAGGATGACGGGACTGGTGTCCCGTGTTTCGTCTCTACCTCCCTGGACGATATTGCCTCCGAGACTTCTCTCTCTCCTGATGAAGCGAAGCAGAAGGAAGAGATCATCATAGATTGCGCATCAGTTACGTACGCCGCAGCTACAGACTCTGTGAGCATTGCTCCTTTTTTCCCCCTTCTTCACCTTGAAATGACTTTGTTCTGCTGCGAAGACAAGTTGCACCTTACGCTGTTTCTTTGCGCTGATGGCACTCCACCCACTTGTCATGCAAAAAGCCCAGGAAGACATAGACCGTGTCACTGAGGAAGAGAGACTACCAACGTTTGATGATTGGGAGCGGCTTCCATATATCAATGCGATCATCTTGGAGATTTTGAGGTATAATACTGTTACCCCGCTCGGTGAGTATTCTTGCAAGCAATGAGCATTGTGCTCATCTCGCGCTGTTCGTAGGTCTGCCGCACGCCGTAGCCAAAGATGACATTTATAATGGGATGCTTATTCCCAAAGGTTCGATGGTTTGTGCCAACCTATGGTGCGTTTGGTATTTGCGATGTTGTACAGCGAAATAGTCAATCAGTTTATTTACTTACTAGGCTCGTCTTCCATGATCACGAGATCTTTGCTAATCCCGATACCTTCGAGCCTGAACGTTTTTTAGGCAATGAAGCCGCCCGATGTCGAGAGGTACTGAATATTGTTTGGGGTTTCGGGAGAAGGTATACTAATTGCAAGGTGCTGCTCAACTCTTTTCTAATGGTAATTGTTTGTTACCAGATCCTGCCCTGGTCGACAATTCGCGGAAGCAGCTTTGTTCATAACTATCTCATCGGTCCTTTCACATTAAACCGAAGCCTACACCCACGGATGAGGTACCGAAACTAACATTCCATGACGGGTTTATTAGGTGGGTTTCGTCGATTGTTCAGGACGTTCACATTCAGAACAAAGGTGAACCTTTTTATAGGAGACCTAAAACATTCCCCATATTGATAACACCTCGCTCAAATCAATGGGCAGAACTCGTTGATAAGTAGCGACTCCCTTGGGTTTAGGTGTTTGTTTGACTTGGAAATCCGTTGGGGCCAAAGCTCGGAAAAAGAAAACCTGTAAATTCTATTATTTGGCCTAAGCCTACCACAGGGTATACAATCAAAAACAAGTTTAATGAGATAGTACTCCTACGTACACCCTCATGTTTATTATCAACACTTATACTTTAGCAATAAGTCTCCGTGTCTCCTGCGGCGTGAAATGAAGAATCATGGACAATACTTTCACAAGGTTCGGCTGTGAGGGTAAGAATTAAAATTTCGGTCAAATCATTACAATGAATAGAACACACCCTCATCTCCTTGTGTTCAAGGAATTGCAGGATAACATTCCTAAGATACTGTGCAAGTTGACCTCGTCCTATTTTTCATGATGGGACTGCTGTCCCGTGTTTCGTCTCTACCTCCCTGGACGATATTGCCTCCGAGGCTTCTCTCTCTCCTGATGAAGCCAAGCAGAAGGAAGAGCTCATTATAGATTGCGCATCAGTTACGTACGCCGCAGCTGCAGACTCTGTGAGCCTTCCCTCTTCTTCACCTTGAACTGACCTTGTTCTGCTGCGAAGACAAGTTGCACCTCACGCTGTTTCTTTGGGCTGATGGCACTCCACCCACTTGTCATGCAAAAAGCCCAGGAAGACATAGACCGTGTCACTGAGGGAGAGAGGCTACCAACGTTTGATGATGGGGAGCGGCTTCCATATATCAATGCGATCATCTTGGAGATTTTGAGGTAAGGCTGTTACCCCGCTCGGTGAGTACTTCTTGCAAGCAACGAGCATTGTGCTTATCTCGCGAAATAGTCAATCAGTTTACCTAGGCTCGTCTTCCATGATCCCGAGATCTTTGCTAATCCCGATACCTTCGAGGCTGAACGTTTTTCAGGCGATGAAGCCGCCCGATGTCGAGAGGTGCTGAATATTGCTTGGGGTTTTGGGAGAAGGTATATTCATTGCAAGGTACTCATCATTGGCCCTCACCACCACCACCACCGGAGCCCCAGACATACAAATTCTCACAATCGGTTCGAAGACGAAGAAAACGATACTGATAACGACGACGATAAGGCCGCAGGCGTCTGTTACACCTTCTCCTTACGACTCGCGACCGCCGTCCCCTCAGCTCGTGCGTCAGCCGCGTCCTGATGTGAATCTGGGGAAGGGAAAGGGGAAAGCACGGAGATCCTGTGCGGCCTTGAGCGGATTTCAGTGAACGTAGTACGGCGGTATATGTACCGCCTGTGCGGTCTATCAATGGCGGATGCGGAGGGAAAGGCTGGAACGAGAAAGCGGAGAAGAGGGAGAGGAAAAGGAAAAGGGAAGGAGAAGGAGAAAGAAGAGGAAGGAGGGGAGGGGAAGGAGAATGTGCAGCGGAGACGAATGGTGGTAGTGGAACGTCTGGGAGCTGACGGTATGTGTGATAGACCGTTCTCTGCTCGGGTTCAACTGATCTGATTTGCTGCGCTTTCAAGTGTACATAACCTTCGCATTTGTGAATGATCGGCATTATGCGCATCATCAGCATAATTAGCAATGACATGCCGGTATACATTCCTCGCATCAGGGGGAGTCGAAGGACATTCTTTCCTTACCTTGAGTGTGACCAATCCTTATCTTTATAGTTGACGGAAGTGTCCCTTAGCTTTGCTCGAGCTCAACGCATAAATGATTAATTAGAACACGTTCAGAAGAGGCGTCGACACGCGCCTGAGGAGGGCAATGGGGACATCAAGCTGGATGATCTTTCATAGAACTTCTATCAAAGCTCAAGTGCCGTAGCACGTTGAAAGAAAAAGAAAAGTATTGCGGACAACAATAATAAAGATACATGACCACGAAATTTTTGTGAGACAAAATGGAGACCGAGACCTATAAATAGGATCTTGGAACCCAATCCCGGAGTGCGACCAATGGCCTCCATGAAGTTTTCAAATGTGATGCGGCCGCCAAGAGTTTTGTTGTCCCAGTCTGGCTGAGGTGGTTCCTGAAGTTCGACATAAACTTGACGGAATATTTTCCACAGAGAGTCAATCCACGGAAGCAGGGCTCGGCAATTGGGTTGCACAGAATCACAAATGCGATCTTTGCGCCAACGCATCATGATGAAGAGCTCCTTAACGATCCCAATTTTCTCAAAGGAAAGCCCATCCCAATCTCGAAAGCAAGGTAAGTTTTCAGTCGGAATACGGGTTTCTCTTGACCCAAATTTATAGTGAACAGCCGCCCAGACAAGGATGAAAAAGAACGACTCCAGATCGTGGCGATAAAGGTGCGGAGGAGGGTTTTGTGCTTCGTATTCAAGTAGGAGATCACAAGCCATAAATGGGACAGTGCCGGTGCAATTGGTCGCATTTGATAGCTCAATCTCGTTATCCTGGGTGACAAACAAAGCCATGTCCCAATCACAGAGAATGCCAATGGCTTTACCGTTGAGATCATACTGAAACATAAGATTATTTTCGCTGAGGTCACGATGCAGAACTTGACCCTCCTTGTAGGCATGGTGGTGGCCAAAAGTAGAATAAGCATGAAGAGTTGTGGAAGAAACAAAAGCAGCTCACATTCCACACAATCAACATAGATATCCATAAATTCCTCTACACTGGCACATTCCCAAAGTTTCTTATAGAGCTTCATGCCAAGGACGTGCAGACGTCGATCTTCAAATTTCTCACTTGTTGAAATGTCCAAGAGTTTGATGCGAGGTAGTTCGAGGTCCTTGGTGGTTAGGGTACACGAGTATTTGATGTTGGGAATGTGCTCCTGCCATTTCTCGGATAAGGTAGCTTGCAGGTGGACAAGTGTGTCCATTTCAAGTGTCCGAGTAAGGACTGGCCATGATAACTTGAATGCCTCAAAGTCATGTTCTGAAGGTTCGTCACCGATCAAAGGTTTTACGCGGTAAACCATTGTCCCACGACCGATGAGACCAGGATAACTATATATTGTATCCTGTATACAATATTTACCGCGAGTTGGGTAATTATCGGATACAGGGAGATTCATTTGAAGTCCCGTGATGTCTTGCCAGTGATGATGGGTTTTTACCGGTCGTTTGGGGGGCTGTGGGAAAGCCGCGAGATGAGGATCGAAGCCAGCGTGCTTGTCGTCGCAGACGCTAATGGCATAGATGACCGCGGCAAGCATCTCAGGATTGGAGGTAAAATCAAACGTCTGTGTGTGAATGATGCATGCACGGTCAAAGTACCAGAGACTGCATTCATGCCTGTCGATCCAGATACCGGTAAATAGTGTCGAGTTGAGGCTGCCAGGCACCTCAGAGCATAGGTGGCAAGTTGTGTATGCTCAATGGGCAACCCCAGGGTAGGGCTGTGAGTTTCAAAGGGAGGATTCTTGGTACCAGGATTCTTGGTACTAGGACAATGTCGCTTCATGTCATGACCTTCCTGACTCCAGTTCATCTTGCGTTTTTGACTTCGAGCGGGGACAGAAGACTCGGAGGACGTAAAGCTGACATCGGAAGAGGAGATATTCGACGCTATCCAATCGGAAGGTCGTCTTGGGTGCATTGGATAGTTGCGTTTCAAAGGAGATCCAGATGTGGAATCTGGCAGGACCGTGACCTCTTGACTAGATGACCCAGTGAGATTGGACAGTGCAGGCTGTGGGGGCGGCATCTCTGACACTCTTGGACTTCCAGGAGACTCACTGGACTTTGTTCCTTTGTTGAACTCTATGATGTGGCGAATAAAACACCAAAGAGGGTCTCGTGATACTGGCTTTGGCATCCAGTTCTTCTTTGAGATGATGACGATGTCAGGATTGCATGATGCTGCGCTGCCTGATAATGGTTTGGTCCTTCGGTCATGCCAAAAAAGGATAGGATCTACGTCCTTTTCAGGGGACCGGGGATAGAATTTGTGGCGGACGTGTTCCGTGGTCCTTGTGAGGAGGTCACCAGCAAGGTCAGAGAATGGCTTATACACTTCCGGTTCAAGTTTGTGACACAAGCGATCGTATCGTCTAAGAGCATCTGGCAGAAGAGTCCACTTTTCATCCATTATAGATATAACGTGGTTCTCCTCGATCCCCCAGACGTTTATGATAAATTGGGCAAGGGGAATATCTGTGAACAGTTTCCCTTCAGTATCTGATCTAAGCTGAAGCACGACATTCTTGAAAGTAGCATTCTGAATGCCTGTTACGCCGCGCGAGATAGGGGTCGAAGACATGTCTACAATGGACAATCTGTTAAGGAAATGCAAGGACTGGATGTTTTCATACCAGAGAAGCTTGACCGTTCGGGGCAAGTCATGGTCAAATGAGGTAGGTGGATACAGGCTCCGAGTCAAATGGGCACTTCAAAGAGGAATTGCTTGTGTTCGTCGAGTATAACAAGAATCGGTCAGCTGTGCTTTCTGTGCAGTCTTATATTAGTTGAAGTCCTCTTTGAAGTTTGTGGATCCGAGTCGATCTGGTTCAGACATCTTCTGATTCTTAGAATGATGCAATTCACGTGCATGACAAAAAAATTGCGTGGCAAGTGGCGCTCGGAGACACCTGGAGTTAGATCGACTATCATCTGTTATTAGGTCAGCTACTGGAGACTAACCTGGAGTTCCCACAGAACCCCTCTACATTAGGATGCGGGAAGCATGAGTGTGGAACATCAATGCATCAAGCTTAAGCAAGGTTGATAATATCGTCGATACAATTTTTGAGCTATCATACTGTACCATTCCTATAGGTGAATTTACGTCTAACAGTCTAGAACTGTCAGATTCCTCAAATAGAGGCTGGAATGCTCTCAAGCTTGAATGGCTTTTCCCAGTACTTCAAATGGTCTAAATTCTTCCTCAACTTTGCAAAGTTTTTGCCCAACCAGGCCTAATCCCCAGTATGACGGACTAAGACTATCTCCAATACTTAGGCCTCAAATCCCCAAAGTTCGGACCTAGATTTTGCAAACTATATATATGGCAGACAAGGGTTGGTGCGCGGCCAGCAATCCAGCAAAACAGGTCTGAGGTAACTTATTCTATGAGATTCAATCACGATCATCAATTATGTAATGTGTTGTGATTGGAGATGGCGTCTTTCGGAAGGGAGGTGGAGACGAAGGACGTAAGTATTTTGAGTCTTGACGCGTGACGCGTGATGGTGTGCCATTTGCATAGAACTACTACTTGTGCGTTCCTCAACAGACACGTGTCAGGAGAACAGCACATGTTTTGTTCGTGTATTTCCTTCGGGGCTAACTCGATTGTGCGACCTCGTGGATAATGAGCGGTTCGTAGCCTTTCAAGAAACTTCTCTGATTGAATTAATTCCGCCAGTGTTGCACCTGACCGGGTTTTGACCCGGTCAGGTCATTTGGGCTTGTTAGACCATTGAAATGACTGTCACTGACCCACGGTCAGTGGGGTCTTTTCACAGAAACCGTCAGAAAATATATCCAAGCTTTCTAATCATTATTTGAGACCCCAGATGTAAGGTGGAATACTATATTTTGACTTCTATCTATGCTTCATTGAACTTTTGAATGTCTGAACTTGGTCAAATCGTGTGTTGTAGCCAAGGTGTAACACAAGACTACTCAATAGAGAAGTGTCTTGTCACACGGAATTAGAGTCTCACGGATAGGACTGGTGTAAGTCCTGAATTGCAAGAACTAGTCTACTAACACACAGATCGACATATTATATACTACGGGCAACAACAGAGTCTGAGAAAAGGGTCAACACAATATATATGATTTTGGCAGCTGTGTGGGTATGGGTAGAGATGTGATGGATGGTGGAGGTCACAGTACGCTACATACACCCTTCAGGTGGAACGGCTAAGTTCTAGTGAATAAGGAAACTTTAAGGAAGGTGTGCCATTAGTGGTGGTGTTCACCAAGGAAGGTGGGGTGCACAATGGGAAAGGAACATGATAGAACTAAGAACTCAATAGATAATATGTCCTGTAAAGGAAGGCAATTACTCTTCATCGCCTTCAGCGTCGGCATCACCCTCAAGGCCGTTCTTGGGGGTTGCAGGGGGCTGCTCCACTCCATTGTCAAGGGTTTGATGGGCAAAGCACATGACATGCTGGAACTTCTGGAGCAGTTGGAACGCAGTAATGCATTCCCATGGAGTCACCTTCTTGATAGACTCCTTGGCCAGCCGGAACAGCAGGCGCACTTGTTCAGGGGTCATTGGCATGCCCCTCGGGACCTATGTATACAAAAGCTCACATGGAGCTTTAGATGATCCTTTGCCCTGCTGCTCCCACAGCTGGG